>JARHVA010004252.1:375000-435000 GCA_037957365.1 Torreya grandis
AAGCTATATTTTGATTTTCAACATTGTCCCAATCTTGGACAATAAACTCCAAACCCTGTCTGAGCCATTTAATCTGATTTTCAGTTGTCTTATTTTCTTCATATTTATTTCTATGTGTAGAAAGGCTAAAAATATATTTAAATTATACAAATCAAGAGATAAATTGTTGAAATATTATTTACTAATTTATTCAACTTATACCCTTAACTAAATTAGGAATAAAACTCCAATATTCCCAAATTATTAAATTAGGAAGCATTAGAATCAAAGTTCTATAACCACAACTTTAAATTTGACAACATTTATTGTCAGTGTGTTTACACTCCTAAATGGTAGTTAAAATGTAATTTTTGGTAGATTTGAATTTCATGGAAGTGTGATAAAATTTTATTTTCCTATCTAGATGTGATTGAAGTGATAAATTCTCAAGTGGAGCTCCCAAAGGTAGAAATGATAGTTGGAGCTTAAGAAGTTGTTAATTCAATGCCAAAAGGTTAATTTTTAGGACTTGTCACCTACAACTTGTACCACAAATTATTGTCAAAGGTTCCACTTGAGTGATATAAGGTGATATTATAGAGATTTAAGAGGAAAATAAGGGATCTGATAGTTCATGCAAATGGCTTACATGTTTCATTTTACACATGTTTAAACTTAGCTTAAAAATCAACCTTTTTATTGTATTGGGAAGGGCATTTTTGAGGTCAAAATGTGTGGTGGGTTTAACAATAAAGCATGATGGTAGTCCAATAACCTAGTCTTGGACATTATCCATCCCCATAACATTTTTTCAATGCCATTTTTTGGTCAAGAAGCATTGGAACCAGAGTTATGTAACCACAACTTTAACTTTGACAACATATGTGTCAGTGTTTCCACATTCCTGAATGGTAGTGAAAATATAATTCTTGATGGATTTCAATGTCATGGTATTGTGAACACATGATATATATATATTTAGACATTATTTAAGTGAAAATTTCTCAATTGGAGGTCCCAAAGGTAGAAATGATAGTTGGAGCTCAAGAAGTTGTCTAATCAATGTCAAAAAGTTACATTTTAGGACTCGTCACTACAACTTATGCCACATATTGCTCTCAAAGGTTCCACTTGATCGATCTAAGGATTGATTAGATGGATTAATATTTAGGGGATGGATTTTATGGTTCATTTCAATGACTTACAAGTCTTATTTTATGCATGTTTGAACTTAGGATAAAAAATACATTTTTATTTAATTTGGATGGGTGTTCTTGAGGATAGAATGGGTGGTGGGTTTATCGATCATACATGATAAGAGGATAATAACATAGTAAATAATGTTATATACCTAATTATATGTGTTTTAAATTTCATTTTTGGTAAAAATTCATTAGAATTAGAGTTATGTAACCACAACTTTAACTTTAACAACATTTGTTGCCAGTGTTTCTACATTCCTGAAAGTAGTGAAAATGTACAATCAAGTGGATGTAAATTTCATGGAAGTTTGATAACATTTAATTTACCTATATAGACATGATATAAGTGATACATTTTCAACTTGAGGTCCCGGATGCATAAATTATAGTTACAGCTCAAGAAGTTGTTTATTCAATGCCAGAAAGTTGTATTTTAAAACGCGTCACTACAGCTTATGCCATGGATTGCTATCAAAGGTTCCAACTAAGTTATCCATGATATCATTAGATAGAATAAATACATATTTAATGGATGTGAAATTTTATGTAAATTACTTAAAGTTTTCATTATATGCATGTTTAAACTTAGGATAAAAAACTACTTTTTTTTTATATTAGGAAGGTCATTCTTGAGGGTGAAGTGGGTGGTGGGTTTTTCGATAAGGCATGATGGGATAAAAATAACCTTTTAATATAAATTATATTCCCCATGTTTTTTTTTAAATTCCATTTTTTATAAAGAGACATTGGTGTCAGAGTTCTACAACCATAAATTTAATTTTAGCAATATTTGTTGTCAATGTTTTTGCACTCATAAATGGTAGTGAATACATAATTCCAAGAGTATTTTAATGTCATGGAAGTGTGATAATGTTTAATTTGAATATATATATATATATATATATATATATATATATATATATATATATATATATATATATATATATATATATATATATATATGTTATATATGTGATATATTCTCAAATGGAGGTCCCATAGGTATAAATGATAATTAGAGCTCAAGAAGTTGTCTATTCTATGCTAAAAAGTTACATTTTTGGACCCATCACTCCAATGTGTGACAGATTGGTCTCAAAGGTTACCCATAAGTTATATATAGTAAGAATATATGGATTTAATAATAATTTTAGGTATTTTAATTTTTTAATAAATGACTTTCAAGTTTTGTTTTATACGTGTTTAAAGTTAGGCATTAAAACTTCATTTTTCTTGTATTGGGAAGGTCTTTCTTAAGGCCAAAATGGGTGGTTGGTTTGTCAATAATGCATTATGGGAGGAAAATAACCTAGAATTGGAAGTTATATTCCACATATAATTTTTTTTATGTGTATTTTTTTGGTCAAGAATCATCAGAATGAAAGTTCTTCAACCATAGTTTCAATTTTGACAATATATGTTGTCAGTGTTTCTACACTCTTGAATGGTAGTGAACATGTAATTTCAGGTGGATTTCAGTGTTGTGTAAGTGTGATAATGTGTAATTTTCCTATTTAAACATGATATAATGGATAAATTATCAAATTTACGTCCTAGTGGTATAAATTATAGTTGAAGTTCAAGAAGTTGTCTATTCAATGCTAAAAAGTTACATTTTAGGACCCATCAGTGCAACTTATGCCATAGATTTATCTTGAAGGTTTCACTTAAGTTATATAGGGGATTTTTTTGATTTATAATGAAATTTAATAATATTATGGTTCATGGTAATGACTTAAAGGTTTCATTTTATGCATGTTTGAACTTAGACTAAAAAACTATAATTTTTTTTATTGAGAAGGGCATTCTTGAGGCCAGAAATGGTGGTGCATTTGTTGATCAGGCATTATGGGAGGATAAGAACCTATTCATAGATGTTATCCACCCCATAAAAAAAAAATTAATGATATTTTTTTATCATTAATCTTACGAATTAGATTTCTAAAACCACAACTTCAATTTTGATGATATTTATTCTTAGTGTTTCTATGCTCTTAAATGGTAGTGAAAATGTAATTCTAGGTGGATTTAGATGTTTTATTGGTGTGATCACATGTTATTTGATTATATATATGTCATAAAAGTTATATAATATTAATTAGAGGTCCCATAGGTATAAATTATAGTTAGATCTCAAGAAGTCTATTCAATGCCAAAAAGTCATATTTTAGGACACATCACTACAACTTGTGCCATAAATTTATCTCAAAGGTTAAACCTAAGTTATATGGGGTATTATTATAGGGGTTAAATATCAAAGTTATTGATATTATCTCTCATGTAAATGACTTTCATGTTTTATTTTATGCATGTTTGAACTTAGGTTAAAAACCTACATTTTCCTTGTATTGGGAAGGGCATTCTTGAGGCCGAAATGGGTGGTGGGTTTGTTGAATGAGAATTATGGGAGGTGAATAACCTATTAATAGACATTATATACCTCCCCCCATAAAAATGTTAGTACTTTCAAGTTTTGGTTAGGATGAGGTCTTTTCATATTGACACTTTATTTCAAACTAATATTTTCTATTTACACTTATTGTCATATCCTTGTATGGTTGAATAGAAATTAATCTTTTATTTTCTTATGATTAACTAAATTTATGGGTATAAGATATAATTTTCTATTTGTAAGTATCTATAACTGTTTTGAATTTTTCCATGCCTTGGTTTTATGTTCTTTTAGAAACCTCGTCAAGCCTCACTCATACATAGAGTCTTCATCTCTCTTATCCAACACCCTTCACCTATTAAATAATTCACTCCTATCACACAAAAACCATCATTTCCTTGTAAAATTTTGATAACTTCATCCTCTTTGTCACTTTCAAACTTGTCAATCTTATCTAGGATCATAAACCTTATTCATGATTTAAAGTTATTATCCTTTATCTAAGGCTTATATATCAATCCACTTGTTCAATTGAATCCTTTGACACACCTAATCTAATAGCACAATCTACAAGTCACAAATATTAAATAATTTACTTTATTCTCATAAATAGGACTATATGTAAAACATCAAGGTTTGGATCAAACTTATAGCTTTAAATGTTAACTTGATAATTCCAAAGGGATAGAACAAATACACACAAGATTCAACACTTACCAAGGACCCTCATGAAATCTAAAAACTAAATAAAACTCTTTCCATAGGACCATAGTAAACTATATCTTCCTACTCAAACTCAGAGCTCTTGTCTTGGCTTCAATTAACAGTAAACATGACAAAAGAACCTTGAAATAATATCATGATCTCATCACCTATTTTAGTCACTTTCTCCATGATTTCTATTCCTCAAACCACGTGTTGACCACTTTATAGTCACATAGCTATAAATGGGTCAACATAATGTCTTTGAACTACTAATCCATCATTAGTATCATGGTTGTCATTCATCTTATGCATTTTTGGGGTTGTTTAAATAGTCCATTGTATTTTCATGTCATAACTCTACTTTTTGAGCCTCTATACCTCCTTTTCAATTTTAATCAAGTGTTATCATGATGATTAAACATGTTTATAGGTCCTTGGTTAGTTTGATGAAGATCCAATAGGTGAGAATTGCCATGGTGGAAGTGAACTAAGAAGATAGTTTAATGAAAACTCATAAATACCTATTTTGCTCAATCACATGAGGTATGTTCACTCTTAATCTTTCAATAAAATCATGAAAATTTTATTAAGGTCCATTTTAGGTCTTTAATGGGTCATAAAGGTCTTTTCATAATATATTAGTAGTATATTTATTTGATATGCCTCTTTAATGTCATATATGTGTGCCAAAGTCAATGTTTTTGTTATAGTGAGACCTAATTTATCCTTAATAGACCACTAAAACACCTCCCATGCCTTAAATAAACCTCATAAACTTTATTAATCTAATACTAGATTGTTTCATATCTCATTGAGTCCATTAACATCATGGTCAATGCCTAAATTTTCCTAATGTGCCTCGTATGTGGTAGACTATGACTTTTTAACTACCCTAATTCATAAAATCACCTTTAAAATGTCACATGACCCCTATTTTCCATCCATAAAACTTGATAATGATGTATTTTAGTCTAAAACAAGAAGAAAAATAGAGAAATTATAGGTTGTAGTTAAGGATAAGTAGAGTGAGGTCATTAATGGCAAGTTAGAGAGGAAAAAAAGTGTTTCAGTGAAAAATAATCTCAAAACCATCCTATCTCACCCTTGAGCTCATTGAAAATCTTAGAGGGCTCCTTAGGATTACACTCAGACTATACAAAGGAGAGAAAATGCAGGTCCAAGATCCTAACGAGGGGAAGTACACTTACCCATCTTCCACCCATTAGCATTTTTTTGGTGATTAATCTCATGAGTTCTATGACAATTCCTTTAGAAATTAAGGAATCTATATACCTTCCTTGTCTACATAGGCCAAGTTATACATAATGATTTTCAAGGATTCTTAGCTTGCCTACTCAAACCAATGATTGATGTTTTTTAATTAGGTCTTAAAGTAGCATATCATATCATTGTTAGTACTTTAATCACACACATGATCTGATATAACCAAAAAAACTTCAATAATAACATAGTGGGTAGTCTATAGGTAAGTATGTATAATAGACAAAGGTTGAATGTCCTCATCAAAATTTGTTGGTTGAGTTGAAGATTTGGTGGAGTGTTTTAAGTTTCCCCATGCCTCCTTGCTCAAGTTGGATGTCAAATAGTCTCTTCTAATCTCAAATTATATCCAAGAATAAAGTGATTATATATACTTGAGGGCCACTGTGTGATGAGCACTATATGTGGCTTAATGGCATATGCCAAGGCTTCTAGTGCAATTAAAGAACATGGAAATAGAGTGTTTAAGTCATGGTGGGTTATAATCATAGCCTTGTGAGAAAATTTTACAACCTCCATGATTTTTTCACAAACCTAAAAACACCCACCCTTAATCCTATAATCACACAATAAATTTTAGAAGATTTTAAGGTTTTTTGTAAAGATTAACATTCCTTAGAGATTCCTAAATTCCATCTTTTAGGTGTGTATGCTTCACTTCATCCTCCAAAGTGAAATGTATTATAAGGTATATGTGTGAGGGTCTAAAAGATTCATTAAATTTGTCTTGTATGGATTCCCACACTACATCTCATGTCATTTTCATATATCTATCATTTCACATGGTTTCCATTGCCATTCATACTATGTCAACCCTATTTTCATGTCTCACACTCCATATCACCCCACATACACCCTTCTTTATCCATCTACCCTCCATTCCTAGTCTATTCCATGCCAAACAAACTTAATATCCCTTTAGAAACCTAAAGAGAAAAAAAAATCATGGGATGTTTGACCTACATGGTCATATACCTAATTTAGAAAGAAAATGACCAACTACAACTAGCCCTTTTAAGCCTATTGTAGTAGTCTCCAAAGGACACTATGTAGACCATTCAAAGGCTTGGATACTGGTGTGAACATAAGAGGGTATGCATTCCAAAAATATGAGTAAAGATATTAATTTTTTACTAGATTTTTATAAGTTTTAGACCACTCCTCTCTCATATAAATATGATACTTAGAATTTGTATATAGTGAGTATATATGAGTGTATACTTACAATAGAGTTAATGCATATGAGGAGCCATACATTGATTATGGTAAAAATGATGCAATGATATAAGTATGAGTAGTTTTAATAATAAATGAGATGTAAATTTTGATTATCATCACATCTAAGAAGTCAAATGAATATCAACATAGGCTTGAAAACATACAAACCTTCATAAGGACAAGTCTTGAACTTGAGAAAGGGGGTGGAATAAAAAGGAAGAAACATTGGAAAATAATAATCTAGGAATGGTCCTATCCCTAAGGCACATGTTTGACACCTAATTATCATAAAAATCTTAGGAAAATAAGGGATAAGAACCATACTTAGGGTTCTCATGCCTATTCACATAATCAGTAGGAAACCTATTGCCAGTCTAAGAAAAATGAGTGTTTGAGATCCCTATGTACATTGAAAAGTCTCTAAATTTATTAAAAATGGTCATCATGACTAGTTGAAGGAAATAATATCTCCATTTAGTTCATAACTATCCATATCCACTATTTAGTCTGAGACCAGGCCATGTTTGTGATAAAAAATCTTAGGGGATAGATGAACAAAATCATGGCTTACAAGCTTTGTAGACATATTTGAATATACATATAGTTTTGGATAACTTTAACATGAGGTTAAGGGTATTTATACCTCCTCCAAAGGTTTTAACATTCAAATTTATAGTTGAGTGCTTTAAGTATAAAACCAAGAGACAAACACTAAACCTAATCTCAAACCTTGTTGTCATCTTAAAAAATATCTAAGTTATTACAATAAGTTATATGATAAATGAGGTGTGTGTGAATATTTTTAAGACAATTATAAGGAGGTTTAAAGTAAAAAAAATTGATTAAAATGTTAGTGTCTTATAAACCATACTATATCCACTCACCCTAGATACACTCAACTCAAGAGCAAACTTTAAGTGTTCACACACTTCATCGCATAGATGCTCAAAGACAAATATCTTATGGAAGTTTAAGTATTCCTATTGAATGAAGATACATCAAGGATTTGTTGAAATTAGGTGTCTAACCTTTATGAATTATCCTTAATAAAATAACCAGTCATAATTGGTCTACAAATAACCCTAGTGTCACCTTTTAATGTTCTTATCTCCACACATTGTATTCATGGAAGCCCAAGCCATTCATGGAAGATGAGGAATTTAATGCACTATAGATTAATAGAATTTTTTCTTAGTTTGGATGTTTTTACACTATGAATAATCATTAATATGGTGGATGTCTCAAACCCTGCATAAACCCTAAAATTGATGTGATGGTGGATTTTGGCCCCAAAACGTATCTAAATGAAGTGGTTTAACCATGAAATAAACTTTAAGATATCCTCAAGCCTTTTGAGCATCAAAAATTACTCATTGGTTAGAATATGAAGGAGTCAAAATATATAAAATAGGCTAGGAAATGTTAGTTTGAGCTTAACATGAAGGAGATGGGGAGTGTTTGTATACACAATGATGTTAATGAGGTAAAATGAGTCTTGAAGAATCTAAAAAAGTCATCTAGTAGTCATCAAAGTGACCTCCATGACTGAATCTATAGTGAAAAAAATCAAATATGTTGTAATTAATTTCTATGTGCATCTAAAGGGGGTCAAAAGGCTTGATCAAGCTAGTGTTGTTACTTATTGATGTCCTTGAAGTAGTATTCAGGTTGGAAGAAATGCAAGAGTGCCTTGTAACCTAGGGTTTATACAAAAGTTCATGATGCAAGTCTCTGTATAGGCTAACCTATCATCCCCACTATGATAGTGTTACCAAAATTTGGAGTATGGATCAATTTCAAAAGAAAGAATGCTTATAACCTTATTGTATAAATCCATCATAGTGTTTGGGATCCCTTTTCCTAATCTAGATCCTAGGAAAAGAAACTATAGTTGATAATTTTGCCTATAGACATCCAAAACCTACACAAAAGGTATGTTTTTTACCCAAAGAGCATATTAAAATTTTCACCATAGTTTATATGCTATGGATTGGGAACCCATCACTTTTGTGAGGGTGTAGAGGTCGATTGGCATGCTTTTGGTATAATTGGTTCATAGATTCAACCCATGGTCTCTATGAACCATTCCTAAAAAACCCCAAGCACTCATAAACCCCCCTTAAACCATAATAGTGACCTAATTAGAAAGGTTTAGTTAGAAATTAATTTAAACACTCAATAATTACTTGACTAATACCTAGAACATGTTCCATTTCTGAGGGACTCATGTCCATGGCACCCGATTGTATGGATGTTATATGGACACCTCTTGAAAGTGTAAGTTTGTAGGGTTTTGAGTATAAAATGTGTTGTATATCCTAAAAAGGAGTTAAAAACTATGGGAAAGGTAAGTTAAAGGATTATTATACTTTTATAATACTATAAATATGCATGAAAGTTCCTCAAGGTATATATGTTATCTCATTCTAAACAACTAGTCTATAGAACTAGTCTAAAAGTCATAGTCTAACAAGGTCAATGTATTTGCGGGTGGAAGATAGTTGAGAAAAGGACTAAGTGTTGATATAAGCATTTTATTAATTATATTTCAAGTCCTCTCAGATGTTTTAAAGGCTTTATTTAGTTGCCTTAATCACTCAAATAGTAGGTATGTAGAAAATGAAGAACTTGTAAATAATCCTACTTAACATGCATATAAAAGGATCTAATGGGCATAAAAACATTATGGAACTAATGAATCACCTTTAAGAATTGGTAATTATAATTTAGGTGATAATATCCAAAATTTAATATGACTATGATAGGGTAGAGGCAATCTCAAGGATAATTCAACATGCACATTGAAGGAGATGATGCTCAATGTCTCTTAGAGGCCTATCCACACACCATTTGCATTATTTAACTAAGATTAGAGTAAATATTGGCTTATTTTGAGCATGTTCAGAGCCTAAATGAATTCAATAATAGAATTATAACCTCTACACCTTCTCTTAATTCCAATGTGGACTCATTGAAGAAGTGTCAACGCATGAGAGGGGTGAATATGCCTACTATAATTGCCATATGCCACCTTGGCTTAATCCATGGCTTCTCCCATTTTTGGAATATTATATATTATCTCTCAAAAATTATATTTACATAGTCATTTATCTATTGTCTTGGCATCCTTTTTAGAGGTGTAGCAAAGCTCTGCCAAATTTACCTTGTACTACTTTAAATCAATAGAAGAATACTTACAAATTTCTTGGTTTAATGCTAGTGTGCTTTATGAGATTTGATTTATAGAATGTGTTAGTATTATTGTCATATGTAGGTCCTTTCTTGCATATATATTTAGGTTGTATAAATTTTTGGCAAGTATAGGTGTTCTTTAAGTGTCATAAGCTAATAATATCTTGTGAATATTTAGTCTTTTGTCCTTCAAGTTGCATAACTCTCATTCAAACTTCATATGTAACATTCATGCTTAGAAAATTATTAATAGGTATGATTAGTTGTAATCTTCATCAGGTTCATTAGTATTTGTAAATGATATACTAAAATAGGATCTTCAATCATTGGTGCATCACCACTTTAGTGTAGGTTCTATTACCAATTTTTATCTCTTTTCCTTTTTCATCACAACATATCTAGGTCTTAGAGAGAGTATTAAAGTGACAAATTAAGGTATATGAAACCCAATAAAAAATAGAGTCTTGACCTATATATTAGATATCCCACATCTAATAGGTCACTCCAATGTTAGCTATGTTTGAGGTAGATGTGAAAAATCTTCCTCAAGAAGGGTGTAACCTAGATACTTAACAATTTTGGCATGCCTAGTGGGGTCAACTAACAAGTGCCATATAGACCTGATTTTAAAATATTTGATAATGATGGAATACATTTGGAAGTTTAAGGATAATCAATGGTATATTAGAAGGTAGTTTTATGTAAAAAGTGTCCACTAGATCATCTTCAAAAGGTAAGTAGATTAAATTTGTTGAGATATCTTTAGATATTACAAGGATAAAGAGGGTTCCTAGGTTTAATATTAATCCTACACCCCCAAATTCTCCCAATTCCACCAATTTTGTCCATACATAGCCTTCTACAAGTCATCTAATCCTAATGGCAAGGATTATAATGAAAGAATTTGTACCCTTTAGTGGTGGCATCCCTTTAAATCTTAAGAAATTTGACAATATCCTAGTTTTTTCCTTGAAAATTCTACCATAATTAATAGGGGAAAACTCAACCACTCTTATGGAGCACATAACTTATATAGCCAACTTTTGCTTAGTACATAACATCACCAAAGAAAATGTATCCATGAGATTCTTGTCAACTTCCTTAAGAGGCAAAGCTTTTCAGTGGTATAGGGGTCTCACCCTTGCCTCCATAAAAACATGGGATGGATTTGGTGATTTTCTTTGTAATTATTTTGAAGATATAAGTGATTGAATTTCATTAGTTAAACAACTCACCTCAATTAAAAGGTTACCCCAATAATATATGGTTGATTTTAACTATACATTTCAAAATAATTGGGAAAAAATCATGTCATTGTCAAGACTACACCTAATTATGCCTTCCTATACTACCTACAGTACTTAAATTATGATGTTGTTATAATGATATAGTCCATAGGTGGGAGCACATTATCAGAGGCATATGAAATATCTATAAGACTAGAAAACTACTTGATTCAATTAGGAAAGTTTACTCTTAGGACCCTCATGCCCCTATTTATAAAGATCTAACCCACTGCCCCCACCATTGCTAGCTCGAAATAATAAAGACCAATTTTATGGTAGAAAAGTAGATAGGCTTCGTAATATTGAGTTACTTAAAGCTTAAAACAACAAATTGTTAGCCTTAGAGAGGCAACAACATACTTATTATAGACCCTATTAAGCCCCTTATCAGGCTTCATATCCATCTTACCCATACAATGGGCCTCCTTATCAGCTAATCAATAAGACCAAGGGCATATTACATAGGCCATGCCTTATAATAGTTATAACCCCAATGCTACTAGTAGTTTAAGGGCATTTATACTAATAGAGAATAACCTTGCACAAGAAGGAAAATGGTCTACCCCATGGGGGAAATCAGATGAGATGGTGATGGCTAAAACTTAAGAATTATGTTGTAATTCTTATATGTAGTAGGGTCTTACATTTCAAGTACATGACACCATGCCTCATCCACAATAAAGTCCTCAAGTGCCTCATGTTGATATCCCTATCATGACACCAATTAGAGTGCAAAGCCAACAAGGATGGAATCTAAGCTAAGCGCCTAATGAGACCACATTTGTAAACTTTCAAGAAGGTGAAGACACTTTTGAGAAATTTTCAAAAAACTTGGGGAAGAATGTGTTAAAGATAGATGATTCAATTGAATACCACACAAGGGATAAGAGGATAATAATTGGTGACAACTTGGGGAAGTATAAGGCCACTCCAACACATCCCTAAGTAACTCATTAACCTACCACTTAAATTATAGTACACAATATCTCCAACACATTAGACACATGGTCAACAATAGAAGATTCCATTCATTTCACAAGTTTCACTAGTCAAAAATGATGCCTCTACTTCCAAGTTGTAGCCCAAGAGTAAAAATTATCCCTTCAAAATTTTAGACTACATGAAGAAGTATGATGTTATTATTCTTATATGGGATGCTATACTCATTCCAGGGCAAAAAGATCTTATTCAATAAGAGCTCTCTAATATTTCTCTCATGAATAAGCAAGATGATAAGGTGAGTGAATTTTATGTTAATGAAATTGAGCCTAATGAAATCCAAGATCCCAAGGTAGTTAGGTTACTTCCATTATATTTATCAATCATAATAGGAATTGTCTTATCCACAATTTCATGATAGATAGTGGCACTTCTAGCTTAGTCATGCCAAAACCCATATATAATAATTTAGAGCTTAAGAATGAACTAATGAGAAAGGATTTTTGTAATTAGATGGGTCTCCCAAAAAAATATTAGGTGTCCTAAAAGATCTCAAAATTGTATTATCAGCCTACCCAAATTGTACTATCTCATAAGATGTCATGGTAGTTGATCTCCCTCCATATTTTCCCTATGCCTATATAGGGATTTCACTACAAAGATTGGGGGATACCTTTCATTTGATTGGTCATACATTGTATGTAAGACTAGATATGGGATAAGGGTCACTATTAGGTCTGAACCTATTTATAGGTTCCACTTTGAACCCTATATGCCCAACCTATCTAATGTAAACTACACTATCTTAGATTAGGATGAGAATATTAATGAGCAAGAACCCAAGGATTATCTTGAAAGAATCTCATATCTTCTCCTTTATTAATGGGTATTTCATACCCATGGTTTTTACCCCTTCATGGCCATTAAGGAGGTAGGCTTAGGTGTATACTACATGCATGAGGAAGGAGTTATCTTACCTAACCTTATAAGCCCAACTCAAAAGAATGAAGGCATATAGACTTTGTTCTTAGATAGATCAATTCAAAAGAAGAGGATTGGGGATGGATTAATGATTATTTTCCATTTTAATCATAGGTACTACTATGAAATAAGGTTTCAATTCAATTTTACTTCAAACACTACAGAATATGAAGCCCTTATACATGGACTACAATGGGTAAGGAGTAGAGGCATCAAATTTTTATAAGTTAAGGGTGATAGTGAGATACTAATGAAATAAGTGAGAGGAGTTATTGAAGTAAATAATCCTATTTTAAAGGCCTATAATCACTAATTTTGTGACCTCTTAGAGAAATTCTTAGCATTTGACATCCATTCTATACCAAGGGGGTCCAATAATCATATAGATAGACCTACAACTATTGGTGAAAAATATGACATTGCTGATGGATTTAAGGTAACCTAAGGGAAATAAAAAATCAAGGTTGTATTCAATCCATCTATAGCTAATAATGAGGTGAGTTGGAATGTCTTTGATACTGATGAGTAGATTCCTTGTTTTCTCACACATGAGGAAGAATTTTGTCATATGAATCAAGGTAGGTTGTAGCATTAGTTTGATGATAAAATTGTCCATCTAACAAATAAAAAATTTCCTAAGGTATTGGTGATATTAGGGATCATCTTGAATGAATATGATTAGTTAAGGAAGGACAAGGTGAGTATCTCAACTAAAGAAGAACACTATGATAAGATAGCCATTTCTAAGGACAAGTTACTTAAGTTGGGAAAAAGTGAACACCAAGGAAGAAAGAGATGCCTTCATATCATTATGCCAAGATTATTTATATGTCTTTTCATGGTAATACCATGATATGAAAGGTTTTGACAAGTTATATGAACACAGCATAAATTTGGAAGACAATACAAAACCAGTAAGTAGAAGAAAATATCATTTAACCTTAAGGTGGAAGAGCTCATGATAAGGTAATTGTACAAGCTGATTAAATATAAGATTATATTTTCCATTAATCTTTACTCATGGGTTGAAAAACTTATCCTTATGAGGAAGAAGAATGGATTTGACAAGTTATATGAACACACCTTAAATTTGGAAGACAATACAAAACCAGTAAGTAGAAGAAAATATCATTTAACCTTAAGGTGGAAGAGCTCATGATAAGGTAATTGTACAAGCTGATTAAATATAAGATTATATTTTCCATTAATCTTTACTCATGGGTTGAAAAACTTATCCTTGTGAGGAAGAAGAATGGATAAATAGGATTATGTGTTGATTTTAAAGACCTTAACAAGGTGTTTTTGAGAGACCATTATCCACTACCATCCATGGATTAGATCCTTTAGAAGGTTGCAGGCTCTCAAATATTTTCTTTACTTGATGGTTACTATGAATACAATTAGATATTAGTCAAAGAAGAGGATATATATAAGACTACTTTCATTACAAAGTTGGGCACCTATGCATACATGAAGATTCCCTATGGAATATCTAATGTAGGGGAAACTTTATAATGGAAATGATTGTTTCCTTTTAAGGGATAATTAATGAAATGGTTTTCATCTATCCTAATTACATCACTATATTTTCAAGGGACCCAACAAATCACATGACACACTTGAAGTTAGTGTTTGATAGGTGTACACAATTTGGAGTTTATTCAAACCCTAAGAAATGTATCTTTGTAGTCTATAAGGGTAGATTGTTGGGTCATGTGGTGTAAAATGATGGAATCTTAATTAAACTTTAGAGAGTTGAATCAATATTATAATTACACCAACCCAAGCACATTAAAGTTTTGTAGAGCTTCTTGGGGAAGATCAACTTCATAAGGAGGTTATTCCTAGTTTTGTAGATTTAGTTAAGCCTCTTACTCACATGATTAAGAATCAAAAAGTGTTAACATGAAGAAAAGATGGAAAGAGGAGCTTTGATTCCATCAAACTATCCATATCTCAAGCCCCCACAATCCTTAAACCTAAATTTAACAAATAATTTATCTTATATGCATTCTATACATGGGATGTAATATCTACTCTACTTATACAGCATAATGATGAAGGAATAAAACAACCAATTACATTATTTATTTTGTCCTTATGAGGATAAGAATAAAGGTATCCCTTTGTGGATAAGCATGTACTTGTTGTTATGATAGGATTGAAGAAGTCTAGGCACATTAGTTTAAGCCTCTAACTCACATGCTTAAGAATAACAAAGAGTTCACATGGAGCAAGGAAAGAAAGAGGAGATTTTAGGAAATTAGATAGGCCATATATCAAGCCCCCATAATACTTAACCATGACTTTAGCAAAGAAATTTTCTTGCATGCATTCTCCACAAGTGATGCAATTTAGGTTATGCCTATGTATCAAAATAATGAAGGCCTAAAACAACTAATTACCTTATTTAGTCAAGCCTTATAAGGATATGAATAAAGGTATTCCTTTGTGTAGAATAATTTACTTATTATTATGATAATATTGAATAAGTTTATATACATGGTGTCTAACAAAAAAATTATAGTGATGGTAGTGCACCCAAGCATCAAAGAGTTCATACTTAACAGACATTTAAGTGAGAAGAGATATGGGTGGGTAACAATGTGTATGAAATATGACATTAATGTGATATTTACCATGTTAATTAAAGATAGATGTTTATGTGAACATCTTTCAGTAGAAATTAAATAATATAAAGACATAGTGTTGGCAGTCCATGATAGTTAGCAGGCAACTACCAATACCACTCCTCTTAGATGGATCAACAATGTGCTCAAGTTATTCCATAAAAGATAATATATTATGGGCTTAGATAGGAACCAAATGAGACACTTTAGGATACATACCATACCCTATATCTTAGTGGATGGAGTTATCTTTAAGAAATATGTACAAGATATGCTTCTAAGATGTGTTGAATCAAGCCAAATTGACAAACTACTTGAGCAATTTTATGATGGGCGTGTTGGTGGGCATTTTGATACCAAGAACATAACCTATAAAATCATTAGATTAGGGTAATTTTTTATACTTCATTTAGAGAATCACATGCTTGGGTCAAGAAGTGTTCAAAATGTGCCATGTTCACTGATAATCAAAGGTTAGCTACCCTTACCTTACAAGCCACTCAAGTTGAATAGACCTTCATAAAGGGGGTATTAAAATTCATAGGCATGATAAACCCCCCTTATAGTTTTGGGAATAGTGGTTCATAAAATTTAATGATTACTTCACAATGTGGGTGGGGGTAGTTGCACTTAAGGAGGTCAATGAGAACTCAGTCTTGGAATTATATGAGAATATTGTGACTAGGTTTTGTTTAACTTCAATAATTATATCTTATAATTAATTGGACTTAAATAGTGCTAAGGTATGTGAGTGGGCCATTAGACATGTCATGTACCTCAAGGCTTCCTCCAACCTGTTGGATGGTGGAGCCTGGTCTTATTTTAATTCTCAGTTCTTGATAAGGAGTGCTGGGGACACCCCTCACACTAGTGTTGTTATGGGGGTCCTAAGGGGGTAGTGCCTTCAAAGCAAAATTTTGTTCAAAATAAATTATAAAATATTGTAATTTTTTAGTAACATAGAAAAGGATTTCTACAAACATTGAAATTGAATTAGATTTATGAGCTCCCCTTTAGGTGTAAATAAGGAAATAAATGGATCTTCTACATCATTCTCTATTCACAAGTTTCTTTAATTACAAGACAAATAATATTAACCCATTACATAATTATTAAGGCAAGGAATAGTCTTAACATCATTACCAAGATACCCTCAAGAGAACTAAATCATCAAACCTCACTTTTAAGGTATTATTATTAAAATTTATTATTTGCATAGTTAGCAATCAAAATAAAAGTTAAAGATTCCTCACAGGGTAAATCCATACCTAATGGTAATAATGTAAGGGCTAATTTTATATTATTTACACAAAAGTGGATAGGCATTTCAATTCCATAATAAAACCTCACATAGAAATAATTATACACCATCAGGTATATACAAGAGTGCTCCCCATTCAAATCTCTACTCCACATCAAAAGATGTTTTTATTACTTTAATTACATGTTAATATGTACATTTTATTTAAAATTTTGACAACATTGACAAAATGGAATTCATAATAAACATATAAGTCTAAGCTTTAAAAATGTCCTATAATTGTGAATGTTTATATTTATACACACCGACACATATACATATAATAAGTAATATATATACTTATTGAATGTATATACATATACATATACATATACATATGCATATGCATATAATTTAATATTAAATGAATATCTACTACTAAACATACTATTAACAAAACATAATACCAAATATTATTTTATATATTAATTTATTTGTTTATTTATTCATTCATTTTTATTTTTATTCATTCAGTTATTTTTTTTAACTTTTTTAATTTTATAAGCTATATAAATATTGTATTTTTATTATTTTTTATAGCTTTTTAAACCTACCTAGGGTTTGGGTAGGCAATTCATGGCCAATGAATGAGGCTTATGTCCTAGGCCACAACCATTGTTATCAGCCAGGCTTGCCTTGACATAGCTAGGGGCATAACTATGGATGGTTGGCTGGCTCATTCCCCTCCCCTCCCTATTATGGGAGGGGGTTGAGATGGGTTAATCCCCCTACCCCTCCATTCTTACCCTTGTCCAATATTCATAAATAAATAAATGAACATAATAGAATTTTTTTAGGTAATCATCATCATCATCATCATCATCATCATCATCATCATCATTTTTATTAAATCAATAAAATTAAAACTAAAAGAGTATAACGTAAAACACTGGTATTATATATATATATATATATATATATATATATATATATATATATATATATATATAACCACATTGATATATTGAATATATTTTTACATATATATGTATATTCAATATATCTATATGGGTATGTGTGTGTGCATGTGTGCACATGTACACACACACATAGACACATATATGCATGATTTTCCTAAAAAATTCAAAAATATATTATTATTAATCCAGAGTAAAATTGAAGTAAATAAAGAGGAATTTTTGAGAATAAGGGTTTGAATATATATGTATATATATTATTTTAAAACAAAAGATCCTAGTTTCAAGAACACAATCACTATTTTCATTCAATATCAAACATGTTCACTATTTTGGAAAAAAATTAGAGATTTAGAAAGGAGAAGAAACCCATTTCACATATTATTTAAGCTTTATTATCTTTCACCACTTCTTCCTCCTCTATCTGTATTATTAATTCTCCTTCCACCTATTTTTTCCTTGGCCAAACCTCCAAAATGGCTCCTCTCTCCATCAGATAAATTTTTAATGGGAAGGGTGCTTGTATTATTTTATTTTATTTTTAAGGTTAGGTTTTCACTCCTTTATTTAATTTAGTTAATGGTTTTCCATTATTTTTATTCTTATTTTGGTTAGATTAATTATTACATTTAAAAAATAGGTAACTAAATATATAATAAATTTATTACCACACTCGGAAGAATATAGCTATATGTAGTTAGGGATTATGTGTATATATAGATAAGTATGCATGTTTAAATAAAATTATTTTAACTAATATTAATATATAAATACATTTATATGAATACATATATTACTATGTATAGATGCTAGAATAGTAGTAATTGATTCAAAATTGTTTGTTTATCTAATTTAAAATAATTATGCACATTTCTTTATTCAATCCCACTATCTACATAATACCATTATATGGCACACATATTATATATAATATTATTTACATCCATTATTAAATATTACTTGAGCTTGGTCATAATCATAACAATGTTGCTATTCCTATTTTTAAAACTATATATGGTTTTTGAAATACCAAGAAAGATACAAGTCAAATAATGAGAACCATATTAACATAACATGACCAATTGATGAGTTGAAGCAATGTTTTTGAATTAACACAAATCTGGTCCAATGGATATCCTTACATGAGTGACTCGCAGAGACAAAAACCCCTAGAAGGCATAAGTGACATAAAAAATGATAATATGAATTGTTGTTATCATAAAAGCACACAGACCCCCCAAGGTGGTCCTACATGAGTTGAAACTATCTTGGTACCCTATCACCACAATAAGTAGCCTAAAAAAATAATAAAAAATCACAAGACATCTCACTCACAAGTCATGCATATGGACACACTCAACACACCAATGATCTAAATGATGTCACATCAATAAGAAAACACTATATAGTTGAAGAAGGGTATTACAATTCTCTAGTGTAGCATTAAAAGAGGTAATCTAAGGAATGTAAGTATCATGAGTTAGCATATGCATAGATGTATTTTGGAGACCAAGTGATGTTATTAAATTGAAAGAAGTTGTTATATAAGTAGAAATTAGAATAGATGTAATAATATAAGTAGAAATAATATAAATAGGGGATTTAACTACCTAAAAATGTAACTCTGATGGAATATATGTGGCTAACTTAGCTTGGTGCTTTTTTTTGGTGCTAAAATAAGACTAATTATCTTATTTACCTTATTTTGGTTATCTTAAATACCTTGAATAAATTTAGATAATTATTTCAATTGATTTTTATCCCCTCCATTAACCTTATTTGGATCAATATGATTTTTAATATCATAGTGATATACATTAATTTTATTAAAAAATTCAAAGTAAACCTCATTTTTATAAGACCAAGGAATATTAACAATAACATTATTAGTTTGAGATAATATATCTTCAATTTCCATTTTAGAAGAAACTAAAAGAAACTACTTCTAGGAAATACAAATACCAATTAATCAAGTAATATACCTTAGAGGCATATAATATAATATGAATTAATTAATTCTAATATTAATGAAG
The DNA here is from genome assembly GCA_037957365.1 of Torreya grandis. NCBI lineage: Eukaryota > Viridiplantae > Streptophyta > Pinopsida > Cupressales > Taxaceae > Torreya > Torreya grandis. The sequence continues at coordinate 395,056 of JARHVA010004252.1, forward strand.
AAAATAAAATGCTATTGACTATGAAGACATTAAACTAAAAAATCAATATATGAGGGAACTTACACAAGGATTTGAATGATTTTTAGGTTCTCAATTATACTTGATTATTTGTTGATTAGTGTCATCCCAATGTTTCTAATCAATTACAATAGAGGTAGAACCATGCATGTAGCCCACCATATCCAGTTTTGAGGGTATGGTTAGAGTAGATTCCTTGTTTAATATGGTCCTTTAAGGTATACCACAAACCAAATAACTAAAAGAGGATTCTTATGGTATAAAAAAGGGATCATAGGTGTATTTTATATACCATGAGATATGTGGAAACTAAACTTTGTATTCAATTTTGTATAAAGATATGAGTATTGGGTAAACCCCTAATGCCATGATATCTATAAACATAACACCATGTATCCTTTCATGATAGTCACCAAGTAGTTGGAATACTACTAGAACATAGTTTCAAAAACAATCAAAACAAATAAAAAATTAAAATTAAAATATTTTAATTTCATAAGTCAAGGAAATTTCAACCTAAGGTTGAAATAAAAAGCTCTTGTGTTAGAATGATCCAAGGTGATAAGGATTATCTTCAGTGTCTAATTTAATCAAATTCCAAATAAATTGAATCATTTCATGCTATATTTTTTCAAAGTTCAAAGACTATTTATTTTAGTTTGAGTAAGTTAAATACATTTGAAATAAATCCTATCCTAAAAATGAATGAAAATAACACTCAATGTTCTAAGAATAATTTGATCATGAGAATGTTTAATCCTTTTAATTTAAGATGGATTACATTAATTGAAATAAACTATGTAAATATAAATGTTTGTGTATTGGTGTGATATTAAAAAATAGTCAAATACAATATGCTATAAAATTTAAAAAAAATAAAAACCTCCTATAAATTATAAATTAAATCAGGTTTAGAGAATGTCCCTTGAAACTAAAATAGATATAACTATTCAAGATCACCATAAGTAAAAACTCTATCAAAATAATTGAAAACATTATATTATTATAAAATAGTAATTCAAAATTTGTTGAGATAATTATGTAAGAGGGTGATAAAGGCACATTATGACCTAACTATCTAGATACTGTGCCTACATCCTAGTTGATTGTATTCCTAATTATTGAATCTAGGTCTATGCAATCACTTATAAGGGGTGAATATTGAACTATATGTTGTTACATCAAATACCTATAAAATATGAAACCTAGATCTTACATAAGAAACAAGATATCAAATCCAAAAATGGGGAAAAAGGTCAAATTAATAACTAAGTTGGTCTCAAAAAACCCTATGTAACTAAGTAATACCCATTAAGCACAAATGGGCCTTAAGACAATGTAGTTATCATCTTAGAGTGGTTATGTGATCCACAATTAGTTAAATACAATGACTATAACTATAAGTTTGATTTTAATTATTGAAAATATATTCCATTGAATTACAATAATGATATTTATACCTAGGTTATGAATATTAAATTGTTACAAAATTGAAATAGGAAAAAATTGTGTTCTTTTGATTACTGCACAATGAAATTGTACGAGAGATTTAATAGGGGAAAAATGAGTGGCCTTGATGAGATTTAATAGAATAATATTTTAAATAATTTTTCCAACCAAACTAAGTGTATAGGAAATATTATTTGAATCAAATTGATTTTAAAAAGTGTTTGTTGGATCATAGGACATAAGGTCACACTAGTGGACAATGCCACAATGCAACCCTATCCAACTAGTGTAGACTTGTACCAAAAGACCATATATAGCTATAAGAGGTTTTATAAGATCTTTTGGATCAAATAGGGATGAAGGAAACTAAAATGTGTATGTATATATGATATTTTTAGTGATTAAAAGAGAGTGAAGGTTCTCTAATAGATTTCATAGACTAAGAAAGTGTAAGTATGCCAATAATTAAAATTCTCAAGCACATAATGATTAATTTTATGTCTCTAAAGGCACATAGATAAAAAAATATATTTTAAACCTCTCTCATATGATTTTTAATTATTTTAGACCTAGTATTGATGTAGTTAGAAGTGGGTCCCAACATAAATGGAAATTGAAAGGTAATATTGATATATCAATAGTATTCCAGGTATTTTTATTGAATTGATTTTAAAAATGTGAAGCTTGTATGAGAAACTTTATAGATGGGAAAATATTTATTGGTATAAATGGAATTTTATTGAAAATTTTTTAATAGGGAATTAATAGAAATGAATAATAATTTAGTTAGATTCTTGTATAGGTTAGATTGCTAGGATTGCCTCTTGAAATTTTAGAGCATCACATCTTTAATGGCATTTCCAAAAAGTTTGATCAAATCATCATTATTGATGCATTTATTAGATCAAAAAGACATTTTATTTATTCAAATTCAATGTGAATTTTATATATAGTATGGATATTCATACATCCATCAATTTAAATTCCAATTTTGGTAATTAGAATAAAAATATAGAGATTTAGAAGTCTTCCATGGTATGCAATATATATCATAAATAAGGGTACTTTATGAAAACCTACCTTATTAAGGAAATAAAATAGAGGGAATGTTAATAAATGGATAATCCCATCAATAAATAATCTCAAGTAGAAGTGTTAAAGATAATTTTTTCAAGAACAAAATTGTAGAAACCCAAGATGAGGATAAAATGAAGAACTCTGATGATAGGATATGAATAATTCTATTTTCCAAGAATATAATTTTCAATATATTATTCGACATAAGCTATTATTAATAAAAATAAACATTTGATAGATAATGGAATAATGTTAAAGTAATTTCAAAGGAACCAAAATACTCTTTGTGGGATAATAATTGTAAAAATGAGATCAAACATGAAGATAAATAATGGTCTCTAAAAGATAAACCAAGTCATATTTGGTCAAACAAAGTGAAATTTTCATAAAATGGATTGAAATTATATAATAATATCATTTAATCTCCCTTATTCACCAATAAATAACTGCTTATATCTTGTGTAAGATATAAGGAGGTACATTTGGGCACAAAGAATAAATTGAAGAAGAAATTTTGCATTGTACTCTAGATGACTAGTGGAAAAGGGTAACATAACCAAAGGTGGATAATTTATAATAAATATAAGAATGCCAACTTTAGTTTAATGGCATGAAAATTTCCATTCCCCCCTCTCATTTTTACTTTTTAGATGTAATTTTAATCTCTCACACTTAAATTAAAGTTTTGAATTTCAATTATTTATGCATAATAAAAATAAAGAGTGCTAAGAAGACATAAAAATTAAGAATAGATTATAATAAAGGTATACCAAGTCATAAAGACATACGAATTATCAAAATGAGGAAATATGTTAAAATGAGGAATCAAAATATTCTATATTTAAAAGGACTTAAAAATCTAGTTGACTCCAAAATGTTAAGATATTTGATTTTGTATTGGAGGATTAAAATTTATATTATATATTTACCCTATGTCCATCATCTAATCTTTGGTATCTTTTTGTTTTAGGTTTGGGATACTTTATAAGACATAACATTTTTCTGGTTTATAGCTCCAGTCAAATTTATTTTTTCTAATTAAAAAATTGAGTTAAATACTTCAAAAAAATTTAAATCATAATATTATATAATATGGTAATATACACAAAAATCACTAAACTAATCCAAAATATTATATTCTAGAATCTAGTTATTTATCATTGGATTTTGAAAACCTCAAAATTAGAACCTAGTATAACCTGTATTGGAGTATGAATTTTTTATTTCTAATTCAAAATAACACTAAATTGGAATCCAATAATAGAAAAATTGAATTCCAATATTCACAATAAAAAACCAATAAATATAATTTCTGATTTTAATGTAAAATAGAATATGTATAGTTTAATGAAATGTTGGTTGAATATGAAAAAATATCATGAGCTATAAAATATTAGGATTTGTCATTACAATCAATATTATCATGTGTTCAATGTGTAACTCTTTTTTTCATGGTAACCTATGGAAATTTTTGTATTTTATTATAATGCAATGGTGTTCCTTTTGAGCATACTCACAAGGCTAATGTATAAATTCTATAGGATATGACATATTAGATAATGTATGATGAATTTGAATAGGTTGTTGATGTATAGGATGTTGTATAATAAGTCATCAATCAAGATAAATAGATTTTTTTGAAAAATAAATGCTAGTTTTTTATGTAAATAGAACATGTGAAGGTTTCATAATAGGTTTTTATGGAATCATAGGTGGACATACCTAAGGCTGGATGGGGTATTCATATGGAACACTAGGAATTGTAAAAACATTTTTATTATGGATATACTTAAATGATTGATGTAAAAAATTATGGTATTGGAATTATCTTATGTATCAAATAACATAATAATATTATGTCAATTCCACTAATGTTAGGAAAAATTAAGATCCAATTAGTGATATTTTTATGTCATACCATAAGCAGTAGAATAATTCTCTCAAGAGCATTTTTATATTTTACTTTAAATAATTTTACTACATCAATTTTACTAATCAAGTATTGATGAGTTTACCCAACATTAGTAATTAATGTCATATAGAGTATAATTTTACTTACCCATTGTCCAAAATAACCCTTTAAATGGTGTATGAGTTAATAAAGTCATAGACAAACAAATATGCCTTGATGAAATAATCATCATAAATTTCATGGTGATCAAAAGTTATGTTTCTTGTAAAACACTCCCCATTTTTAATAAGAAAATGGGGACCTTCTTTATCTTTGGAGTTTGGTCTAATTCCTTTTAATGGTTCATTATGGTTGTTGATTCAAATAAACCTTCTTGCTAATTCTCTAAATTATTAATTTTTGAGTGACCAAATGGTTTGGTTTGATGTCTTTATATTTATTCAATTTAATCAAATATTTAATTTAGAAGTGCATTAATTTAAGAATCTAAATTTGAATCAATCTAATAAGTGTTAGATTGCTTCTTTTCTTGTGTTTGAAAACACCTTTTAGAGCTTATTTCTAGGCTATTTCACCTTGGGTTTGTGTAAATTATCTAGCTTTTATAGAGTTTATTACTCATTTTTATGAGTTATTTAGTCCAAGTTTTTCCTCTTAACTCAATCATTTTTCATGTGAATGTAATAATTTTAATTTAAATAAAAAAAAATGGCTAAGTTTGTGCATTGATTTTTTCTATACAGTCTTTTTCCTGGCTTCAGACTTAGTCATTTTAATTTTAATAACCATTATCTTTTAAACCTAAGTTGTTAAATATGTTTCAACTTTTTTTTTTGCATATTGTCCTTCATACTTTGTGTTTGGTGAATTTGTGTTGTTAAACTTTGTGTTCAGCGAAGTGAAATTGCTGAAGTATTTTACTCTTCAAAAAAAATGTTGATATTTCATCAAAAACTTTCATTACAAAAGTTACAAACTAAAATCCAAAATACAAGTTATGAAGACACAATTTCTAAAGGAAAAATTCATGAAGAGTTAAAGGTCATAAATTATTTAAGTATTTCATCTTTTGAAAAAATTACAATGAAAATAGTTAGAACAATTATTTCAAGTAAAAGTTTCAAAGAATGTGTACACAATGTTTGAGCTCCGATCTTTGAAAAAGGAATTAGGACCTTGTTAGAAATTTTGCTTACAAAATTTCCAAGAAGAAGTTGTGACTAATTGAGTCTTTACAACCAAATATGATAAATATTCTTTGGGTTTTAAATTAGATGTTTTATTTCAAATATGTAACTATTAGTTTTCACATTTTATGTTTAATCATTTTGGTGGTTTTTACAGGTTATTCCATGTGTAAGAAGCTTATGGATCCATGTGGAACCTTTTTGCATGTCCCAATAGATCTAAACAATTCAAAAAATACTTATGGTACTTATATAATTTCATTGCAAGTTAACTAGGTACATGTAACACTTTTCTATTAATTAAACAAACTTAGTTGATTATTCAAAAAGTTTCCTAGTAGGGTGAAGACATCAATAGTGCATTGCACTAGCAAGATATTGGTTTAATAAGATGATGCCATGTGGCATAATATTGTTACCCCACTAACCTAAGGATTTTTGTGTATGACAAGAGTGAATTTATATCCCTAGGTGCATGGATGATTGGGATGACCACACATGGTGATAACCTAGAGCCCATGATCCCAGAGGCAATACCATTTGTAATGACAAAGGAAAAAGCCTAGAGGACCCATAAAATGACACTTAGTATCAATGGCACTAAGATCTTAAGATTCTATGTGAATGATAAGGATCCCCATGGAAAAAACCATTTTGAATGAAAGAAATGTTGTATATGTAGTCATTAAGCCTATGCTTTGTTATCCTAAAGATTTTTAGGCCTACGCAAAGCCTATGGGCTAGTAAGTTAAGAAGATGATGATATGTGGCATAACCTTGTTACCTTACTAACATGAGGATTTTTTTGTATGCCAAGAGTGATGTTATAACCCTAGCTAAGTGGGTGATTGTGATGACCAGACATGGTGACAACCTAGAGCCCGTGATCTCAGAGGAATACCATTTGCGATGATAAAGGCAAAAGCCCAGATGACCCATAAAATGACACTTGGTATCAAAGGCACTAAGATCTTAAGATTTTGGGTGAATGATAAGGATCCACATGGAAAAAAACCCTTTTGAATGAAAGACATGTTGGATATTTAGTCATTAAGGAATACACACAAAATTAAAAACTTGTATAATTGTGAGAGGCTGAGAATGAACCATGTGTCTAATTTGATTCACAAAATTGTATCATTACCCAGCTAAATTATGATTGAGGCACAAATAATCAATTTGACCTATGTATGCAAATCAAACTTGAAGCATAAAATAAAAAATCTTTTCCTTAAAGAGACATGGTCCTAAGTACATAAAACATCAACAACTGATTGATCTCAATACAATCCCATCTAAATTACTTATGGGCATTTGTTCTTGATTTGGTCCAACAAGTTTCCAACTATCCTCATGATGCAATTGAATGGGGCTCATTACCAATGAGTCTCAAGTGGGCTAGTCATGTTGAATATTCCTATAGCCACCAGATGGAAGTGAATTTGAATTTCAATCTATATTTGAGTTTGTATTTTAATTTCATAGGCTTATGTGTCTGTTTAAAGGCAAATCTTATTAATTTAAAAGGATGGATCTTTGTGGATAGTAAAATTAAACACATATAACTATACTCTTTTTTTTTGTATTTTCTAGTATAATATCTTCCCTTTTCTTATTTTATCTTTTTATTTACATAGTTTTTATGAGTTTGATGATTATACAAATTTCAATACCTTACTAACAAAAATTAAAATTATGATAGTCAAATAACAATTAAGTCTATGTGGAAATTTTATATGCATTATTATGGTAGTAATGCCCTTATCTATTAAATTTACTCTCTCTGCTCGACTATTTCACCATATTTTGTCAATGTGTGTTAAGTCTGGCTCAACTAAATATGGTTTAAATGGGAATTAATTCAGTTAGATAACTTTAGTTTAAATTGTGTTTGTAGTAAGGATTTTTATCCTTAACTCTAATAATTTTCTCTTTATTTATGATTAGGTTAACTTAGGCATCAAAAAGTATAAATATAATTACTTATCTTAATTACTTATAAAAATCTTTTCTCAGAAGCTTATGTTTGTTTTTGTATTGTTGCATTCTTGGATATGATAGACTAATGAGAGGAATCAGATAGTGAAGTTAATTAGATCTTGGAGGCATAACCTTTGTTGAATATATTAGTTATATTAAATTATTTTGATTTAGATCATCAATACCAAGACCCTTGACATGGAATAATGCACATTAGTTGACTATGTTACACTGCATACCAAGAACTAGTAGCCAACACATTGGGGAGACTTATTCACATGAAGCTCCATGTAGGAGAGGGAGGGATTAACAGCCCCTTCCTAATTTTTGGTTTTGTAAAAATGTACATCAACATGTTTCAGTACTAGAAGGAGGGTCACCCTGATCATGATTTTATCTCATTAGTTAAAAGATTGTGTGAAGATACTTTATAACCCCTCTATCCCATTAATCCCAACCTTATCTTAAACTAGAAAATAGAAGGATCGCTACTTGACCAACTTATGATAGGTATTACTTTAAACTCTTATAACTCATTGGTGATCAAGTACCAAATCCAAGAGATAAAAAAAGGGAAATGAAAACTTAATCCCATCCAATCAGCTAGTACATCACCCAAAACTACATCTACCCCTTTTATTAACACATTTGTAATCCTCCAATTTTTAGGAATGGTTAACATGGCCTATGTTGGATAAGAAGGATATTATCCTATGAATGTCCTAGGTGTAGCTCATGATTTGACGAAAACTCTAGACATGTTTTATCCAAATAGTTGAGGAACATATTCAATCCATTAAAGATGCTTTAATTAGAACCCAGGTCCAACATGAAGATATTGTATGTAGACTATTTTCATACTCTTTGGGGCAAGTAACATATGTTCAGTACCTTGGGTTACCCACTAGGTCTATTACTACATGGGTTGAGCTAGAAATGGTATTTATAAACCACTTTAGAATCCCCATTGACCTTGAAATCCTATATCATTAGTTTGTATATACTAAAAGGGAACAAAATGAAACCATGGGTATATTCAATGCTTAGTTTCATAAGTTATATCAATTTTTGAATGACCTATATATTAAAGTCAAATAAGTTACCATATAGACCTACCTTAGGGCTCAAGATTCAATGATGTCTATCTTACTTTGAAGAACCCCAATTATTTTGGCATCATTATCATTGGCCTATAATGAATCTATCAATATTGAGTAGAATATGGTGCTACAAGGTTACAAACTAGATCCTTTACCTTCATTGGGTTATCCTGGTGTATAAAACCAAATACCAATGATCAATTAGATCCTAAAACAACATAATCTACTGATGAATCATATCCTATGAGCCATTTATGCAAATCCTAATCTAATTTATAACCTAAATCCAATGAATTATCAACCCAATGGTCTACTTTGCATGCCTCATAACCTTGTAATCCTTTAGTCAAAAACTAGTAACTACTTCCAATGACACATAATAGCATTGTAGCTTACCAATCACTAGTGGATATGTTGTACCTATAAACACTAAATATACCTTCCCATCCTACTTAAATCCAAAAATACCTACTAGCAATAATCACACTTAGGCACCCATGACTAGCTCACAACTCAATTGACTGGCCAATCTAGTACTAGCATAGATTCTAAGGTAAATAATTTAAAATAATTATTTTATAAATTATCTAATGATATGACCAACTTGAACATACAAGGACCTAAAAATTATAATCAAAATAGAAGTAACCAGTCTCAAGTTAGGAATTTTAATTTCTAAATGCCCAATAGGAAATGAAATTCTAGTCCTAATAATGGTAATCTACATATTGTTCTTGATAGTTGCAATGAAAAAAACAATGCTTCCCATTCTATGAATTTCATGGACATAGCCTTAAACACTTGGTACATATTGAGCAATATTGTAGACAATATAAAAACCAACTGTGCAAAATTCTTAGCCACCTTAAACATCTTCTAGAAGGTGGTGGATAAAATGGAGATTGTACCTACTCCTAAAGATAACCAAAACCTAAAAGGTGGGAACCTAGACATGGAATTTATTTTATACACTTAAAAAGTTCCCTTTGAAGATGAAAATGAGTAAAAATAAAACTTGTAAGAGGCCCATGCCTTTAGATAGTTTAATATAGGAAATAGTTACATATTGCAAAGTAAGTCAGCCAGTCCATTGATTACCTCTACTCCACTAAACAACACATAGGTTCCACCAAATGTGAATTAAGGTAAAAATCCCATTCCACCCAATGGAAATTCTACCTATTAAATACATAAAAATCATACTATTAATTCCTTAGATAATAAGAAAAAGAGAAGTCTAAACTAAGTTATCATATCATAGAATATCTTAAGAAGAATAAGGCCAATATAACTACGTTTAATTTGTTTCAAATATATAATTAGAGGGAACTAATTTTGAAAGAGTTATATGGAAATAAATGGAAATAACTTGCTAATGTTTCTCATGCACATGTTGCTCTTTATAAGAGAAGACTGAAACTCCTACTTTCTTATTAACAATTAGGATATTTAGTAAAAACTTACATAATTATTTGGTTGATTTAGGTACTTTAATGAATGTCATGCCTTATGACATCTACCAATAACTATGCCTAACACTTGTGAATTCAAGTTAGATGGTTATCCAACTAAATAAAATAGAGATAAAGGTAGTTGAAAAGTTGAACAATATTCAAATGAAATTGGCTTCTAATCCAATGATTTAATAATATATCAATATATAAGTGGTGGATATCTTAGATGTTATTATCATGTTATTCAGTTAATATTGGTAAAATACTCTAAATGGCTACATAGCCAGTAGTTTTAGATGCATGTGAGTACCTTGGTGTGGTTTACCCAACTAGATCAAAATACAATGGGAACTGAAGGTGGTCTACATGATCACTAAGTAAAATATAAAAATGGCATTCTCTATGAGGAATATAATTGGGAGTGTACATGCTAAATAAATAATAAGGTAGGCATAATTCCCTCTCTATTAATATGTTCAATGTGTAGTAGACCCCATAGGTAGAAAATTTTGATCTACTATATAAATAAGGATTATTTTAGGTGTCAAAGTTAGTATCCTTCTTAGATATCTCTCCCACATGTGGTATCCTAAGGCATGGTGAATCCAACAAGAGATAATAATGTTTGTGTTTTCTACTAGTAGTTCTAATCCATTGCATATCCATGGATGATAGTTTGGAGCCAAATATTTGTCAAGAGATAAATGTTATAGTAACACTACTACCACTCAAGACACCAACACTTACTATATTCATAGACTTGTGGATGTTAAAATTTTATGTTTCAAAGTTTAAACATGGTTGTGGTACTGGGGTGGAATTGATCAATCCAAGAGGAAAGTCCTATTTGGCTTCCTACCATATGTAGTTTAATTGCACCAATAATGTGGCTGATAACAAATCACTGGTGTATGGTATTTTGTTCACCCTTGTCATGAAAGTGAATAAAATCAAGGTATTGGGTGACTATAAATTGATAGTCATAAAAACCATAAGCCAATATTCTTGTAATGACAAATGTTTATTTCCATATCATACCCATATATGGAACATGATCGAAAACTTTGATGCCTTTGGTGTTTAAACAATACCTAGACAAAAACATTATGTAGTAGATGCATTGGCTACCATTTTTAATACATTACAACCCATTGATAATTTAAGAATGAGAAGATTGTCATTATATTTAGTCTCTACCACTATATTCCCTAATAACATCAATAGTTTACAAGTCTTTAATGATGACCAACACATATTGGTATTCATCACCAATGCTAAAGTGTTTTTAGTTCAAATCATTGATGAGGATGGACAAGAAAACATTGAGTTGGAGGATGATGAGATGATGAACCTAAAAAAAATAGCATATTGAAAAGGATGGTCTCACTTCAAACATTATTCTACATGTATTATCATGAAAATAGAAATAAGTCTACCATATCCAAGGATATATTATATGATCAATGCAACATAGGTGGTATAAATGAAATTAAAGATATAATACTAGGCACCATTTTCACCATAGAGGAGAATTATTTTTCATTAAAACTTTCAATGAATTCAAGGACATGATAGCATGGAGTTATGAAGATAGAAATGTCTTCAACAATTCTATTATAACGTACACCATCCCCATCAATCTTGGAATCAAGATATTTGGGGAAAGATATATGCCTATAAATCCACTTCTAGATCCCCTAATTTTTAAATAAGTGTGGAAACTAATGGAGGCAATGATCATCTTCTCAATGAGAAATTCTACATGGGTTACAATAATGGTACCTGTGAAGAAAAAGAATGGGGAGATCAGACTATGTGTTGTTTTTTGTAACCTTAACAAGGCTTCTGAAAAGGATAACTATAGGTTTATTTTATTGGATGAGGTGTTTTAGATTGTAAATATTTTCCAAATGATGTCCTTATTTAATGGGTACTTGGGATACAACCAAGTGCTAGTAATTTATGAACATAGAATCAAGACAACATTCATTACCAAGTGCAGCACATATACTTACAAAAGAATGCCTTTTAACTTGATCAACATAGGTTCCACCTTTTACACGGCCATGTATATTGCCTTCAAGGACCTAATGGGTAAGTGCATAGTTGTTTACATGGATAAATTTATAGTCTTATTGAAGATGAGATCAAATCATGTAAAAGATGTAAGGAAAGTGTTATAGAGGTGTAAAGACCATGGGATATGTTTGAATCCCAAGAAATGTATATTCATAATAACTGAAGGTAAATTTTTGGGCCACATTATCTATGAAAGATTCATTTCCATAAACCCTAATAGAGTGGAGGCAATCATGGAAATCTCATAGTCCAGCACTCATAAATATTTGTAGAGCTTCTTTGGCAAGATTAAATTCATGAGAAAATTTATCTCAAGTTTTGTTGAGATAATTCAAACACTTAATAAAATGTTGAAGAATGATGCTAATGTGAATTATACTATCAAGATGAAGATGGATTCCATCCAAATCAAGACAATCATTGCTAACGCACTAGTGCTCGTCAGCCCTGACTATATATAGTCCTTTTAGCTTTACTATTTTTTCATTGAAGTACCCATAAAATTAGTATTAACTCTAAATAAAGAGGTGGGAGATGAAATACCATTGTCTTTAATGATGAACCCACTTAATAATCTTATCTCAAATACTCTAAATTAGATAAACAATCCTTTGCCTTGGTCAACACTATTAATAAGTTCAAGCATTACATTATATACAACAAGGTGTTTATCATGGTACTTAATCCATCCATGAAGGAATTGATAATGAAAAATGGATTGGGGGAAATGAATGGTAAATATATAACCATATTTTAGGAGTTTGACCTTTACTTATATATAGTACATATCATCTAAGAAAAAGAACTCTATAGAACAATAGCTAAGGTTGATCTCCAAATCATTTACTAGTAATTATCAATGCACAACATCATAGATGATTCCTATTACACATATGTTTCCAGATATGTGATAAATGATGATTATCCTAGGTACCAATATTTTACATAGTGCATGTCACTATGCTTGTAAAGTATCCATTTCATGATCAATGCTGGCATTCTCTATAAAAGAAACCATGAATACACATATTTGAGATGCTTGAATAAAGATGAAGTATCTATAATACATAGAGACTTCCATGGTAAATATGAAATCAAACATGGTTTAAGAAGAACTAAAAGTTATAAAATACCAAGGGTAGGTTACTATTGTCCACACTATTTCAATAATGATCACCTACATGTGAGGGATCACCAGACTTTCCAAGTAACTGTATCCTATGAACTCACTCCAGTAATGCCACTACTATTGTTTATTAAGGCTTAGTCCTTTACCAAGTGGGGACTAGAATTTGTGGGGGCAATTAATGATAATTCCTATGATGGCCAAAAAATTATGTTGACAATGATGGATTAATTTAATTGTTAGGTTGAAGATGAACCATTATAGAATTACACCACAAACATAGTCATTCAATTCTTGGAGGAACACATTGCTACAAGGTTTGTTATAACCACTATGATGGTATGTCATAATGGACCTAGGTTCTCCTCACTAAAATTAATTAAATGGGATTATGATCATTAGGTAACTCTTAAATCTTTTTCCAATTATTATCCATAGGGTAATGGGTTGGTTGAATCAATAAACAAGAATTTGTTGAGTATAATTCATAAAAATTTAGAAATAAACCGAAGGGATTTTTATAATGTGAATAAACAATAATTCATAAAACTTTAGAAATAAACCCAAGGGATTTTCATAATGTGATTAAATTTTATTTGTGGTTAGACATAAATAGGATCAAATTGGAATTAGGGGCCTCCCTTTATCATTTAATATATGGCCAAAACCCTATCTTCCCAAGCAATTTGAATATCCCTACCTTTTTATTCATTAAAGAGTACTAGGGAACTGATTAACCAATAGATGCCCACATCATAAACCTCATGTAAATATAAGAAATATGAGATTCACCCTTGCTAAACTTTAATAATCGTCAAGAGTTAATCAAATGTTGCTTTGGCAAAACATCCAAAGTGAAGGTCTTTCAGATATCAGATTTGGTCATTTTATAGGATATGGCTCATGAACAAATTGATGCATTAAAGGCATGATCCCTACCAAATTTTTGAAATATTAGGTGAGAATTCATTCCATCTAAGGTATCTTACTTGTGAGTATGTCCCATTACATGTCAATGGATAATTATTCAAGCATTAATTCCAAGCTTGTCTGGCTTAGAAGCCCCTATAAATAATTTCTCTTTTGATTTTTATTTTTCTTTCCTATCCTTTGTTTGTTAGTTTAGTTGTTGCTTCATTTTATTTCTATTTTTTTCATTATTGGGTTTAAACCAAATATTTTTGTACTTAGGTTCCCCTTGATAATTAAATAAATGAAATGGCAAACTATTGTAAAGATAATAAAAATGACACTTAAAGAGCCTAATTACAAATTTTAATTGAAAATTCTATGTGAAATTATTGTTATTACTTAAATCATTTCTTGAATTCTAAATTTCAATTATTTTTAATATAAATTATGTATTTATAACAACTATTTCCTTATTTGAATCCATCTAATGCACTTACTAAAATATCTCAAAAAAATGTAGCATTGCTCTGATTTTTGTTTGTTGTTTGTCCTAGACTTGTTGATTTTATTTTACCTATGGTTTGGTCCCTAACCCTCTATGGAGGAATTGTAAAACCTCCTTTAAAAATAAATGAGTTAAGATGTAAGATATAAAATACTACTCCAAATGGTGATCTCGATAAACTCCACCACAAGCTTTCTAGCCTGGTTGACAGTGGATCAAGGCCTTTGGAAGGGACTAAAGGTATTTGTATCAAGACTATTAACTCCTAGTTGGTATCATAACAATGTGAAAACCACTCCCTCCATGAATTTGAATTACAAAATATTTGCCTTCATTTTTTTTGGCCTTATACAAATCTAAATTACTATGTATGAATTCAAAAGAAAGGAATAAAGCACTTGATCACACACTTAGATGGTTTTGACAAGATTATAGCTTAGTATGCCAATTTTTATTATATGATTTAGTACCTATTGAATTCTAGTTTTTCTTGAATAATAACTTACATCTAATGTTTTTTATTTTTATGAAATCAAAGATTCTAGAATCTTAAAATACTCATGAGTATTTCCTAGTAAGACTCACCATTTATTATTGATTGCACAACACAACCCATTTTTAATAAAAGAAAAGGACTCTCTTTTTATTTAGAGTTTACTATAACGAATTTTAGGGGTTTATTATGGTTATTGATTCAAATCAACCTTCTTGGTTATTATCTAAATTATTAAGTTTTAAGTTATTGAATGGTTTAATTTGATGTCTTTGTATTTCTTAAATTTAGTCAAAGCTTTCATTAAAAAGTGCATTAATTTAAATATATCAATTTGTAGAAATCTAACAAGTCTTAGTCTACCTATTTTCTTGTGTTTTAAAAAACATTTTATAGCTTCTTTTTAGACTATTTCACCTCGATTTTGTGAAAATTATATAAATATTGCATATTTTATTTCTCATCTTCCATAGTGATTTTGTACATTATTGTTGTCTTTTAGTTTAGAATGAATAAATTCTTATAAATTTTTGCCTCTTATCTCAATCACTTTTCATGTGAATGGATGAAATTTCCTTTTAAATCAAACAAAATGGCTAGATTTGTGCATTGATTTGTTCTATACTTAGTCATTTTTTTGGGCTTTAGAAGTATTCATTTTAATTTGAATGTTCATAATATTTGGATTTTACACCTAAGTCACTAAACATATTTCACATGCTTTGTTTGAAATTTGGAATTTAAGCTTTATGTTCAAAAAAATTGTGTTTTTGAACTTCGTGTTCATCAAATTAAAATTTTTGAAGTCTTTTACTCTTTGGAGAAAGTGTTGAGACTTCATCATAACTTTTAATTAGAAAAGTTATGAGCTAAAAACCTGAACCAAAGTTAAGATGACACAAATTCTAAAGGGAAAATTCATGAAGAGGCAAAGGCCACAAATATTTTAAGTATTTTTTATGTTAGAAAAAATGTATCAAAAATAGTTAGAACAATTATTTTGAGCAAAATTTTCTAAGACTGCCTAGACAATGTTCAAGCTTTGGGTCTTCGGAAAGGGATTTAGGACTTTGTCTAAACTTTTGCTTAAATTTTTTTTGAATAAAAGTTCCAAGTGGAAGTTGTGACTACTTGGGTCTTTGTGACCAAGGATGCAAAGGATTTTTTATCTTTGAACCTAACTATTTTATATAAAATATGTAGATGTTGGTTTTCAAATTTTATACTTAGTAATTTAAATGATTTTCCATAGGTTATTACATGCATAGAAAGCTCCTAAATCCAGATAACATCTTTTTTTAGCTCTCAATATCTCCAACTAGTTCAAAAAAGACTTTTCATACTTATCCAATTTCATCAAAAGTTACATAGTAATACTTGGCACTTTTTCTTACTTCAACAAACTTAGTCAATTCTTCAAAAAAATTGCCATTGGGGTGATGACATCAATATTTTTTCAATATAGTGGGATAGTGGTTTAGTGGGATGATTCCATATGGCATAATCCCATTACTCTACTATCCCATGGATGTTCATGCCTACACAAAGCATCCATACTAGCATGTTAGTGAGATGATGCCACATGGCATAATCCCACTACTCCTCTAACCTAGGGAATTTTGTATAGGCTGAGTGATGTTAGATCCCCAAGTGAGTGGGTGAGTGGGATGAGACCACATGGAGACATCTTGGATCCCATGATCTCAGAGGTAATACCATTTTTAGTGAAAAATGAAAAAGCTTAGAGGGATGAGAAAGTGACATTTGGTAGATAAGAGCTTAGAATATTGGAAAAATGAGAAAGAAAACATGGAAGGAAACCTAACAAATTTAATGACACATTAGCTGCATAGGTAGTAAGGCATGAGCATAAAATTAATAGCCCATATTGGCATCAAGTTTGTTAAAGGCCAAGATTAAAACATGGGACCAATTTGATTTGTAGAATAAGATAATTTTAAAACTAAATTATTAATGAGATGTGAATAATAAATTTAACCTGTGCATGCAGATAAAACATGAATCATAAAATAAAAAAATATTTGCCTTAGAGAGACATGGTCCTAACTACATAGAATATCGTCAACAGATTGATGTCAATATGATCTTAACTAAATTATTATGAGAATTTGTTCTTAATTTTATCCATCATCTTTCCCATTATCCTCATGATGAAATTTAATGGGGATCATTCCCAATGAGCCTCAAGTGTGTTGGCCATGTCAAATATTCCTGCAATTGCCTCATATAAGTGAATTTAAATTTAAATATACATTTGAACTCCACATGCCTATATGCCCATTTAAGGGTAGCTATTGTTCATACTAAATTATGGATATTTATGGATTGTAAAAGGTAACATATAAAACCAAACTCTTTTTTTCCTTTTCTAGGATAATCTCTTCCTTTCAATTTTTTAGGTTGTTATTTACAATGTTTTTTCTAAGTCTGATGATTGTATGAATTTTAATACCTTGTTAATCAAAATTAAAATTTTGATAACTATATTACTGGTAAGTTTGTGTGGACATTTTATGTGTATTTTTATGGTATTAATGACCTTATTTCTTAAAATTAGTCTCTCTCTATCTTTCTCTCTCTCTCATAGTCTCTTGCACTGTATTCAGTAAAAATTGTGTTAAGTTTGGCTCAACTAAATATTGGTTTAAATAGGAGTTCATTTATTTAGTTAAAATTAGTTCCAATTGTGTCTATAGCAAGAATTTTTCTCTTTAACTCTTCTATTTTGATCTTTCTTTATGATGAGTTTAATTTATGAATACAACAATATGAATCTAATTACTTACTTTGGTTGATTTTATACAAATTATCTCAAAAGTTTATCATTATTGTTGCATTATTGAATTCTTGGACATGATAAAATAATGAGAGGAGTAAATTGGTGAAGGTAATTAAATATTTTAGGCATGACCTTTGATAGATATATTAGTTATATTTAATTATTTTGATTTAAATCATCAATACCAAGACCCTTGACATGGAATATTGCACATCAGCCAACTGGGTCACTCTACATACTAAGACCTAGTAGCCAAGACCTTGAGGATACTTACTCATATGAGTTTAATTTCATGATATGGAGGGATTAACAATCCTTTCCTAATTTTTGGATGCATGTCAAAAATTGCATCAACAAAATGTAATGGTATTCCATTATAATTTTGATAAGTTAAATGTACTAGTAATTGCATCTATATAATGAGACTCCACAAATTTAGGATTAGAGGAATTTGAATGGCGATGCATATTATTATTCATATTTACCCAATATTTGTCTCCATTTATTGTAGCACATTTTTTTTAAATTGATCCATAAACATCTTAATATTTTCGTTAGCTTGTGAAAATTAATTATTATTATGTGTTCTACCATCATTAAGTTTAATAGTGTTGTTTTCAATAATGTATTGGATCTTATGTCATAAAACAAAACATCTATTATTTGGGTGTCATGTTCATATATGGTAATCATAATGTTTCTTGATATCAAAATTATTATGTTATGGATTTATCATACTAATATAAAAATGTATAGGAAGTGGATATGATATATCAGTCAATTAATATTTTCAACACCTTATTAATAAGTTCTAATATTAATGTAACATTTATTAATTGAGGAGAATAAAGGAAAACCAAGTTAGTGGGTGTATGCACCTAAATTTACTCACCTACATTATCATTACTAATATTCCTATTAGTCAACACTAATTTTTCTCATCTCATTTATTTTAATTTATTCCACTAATTTATCTCTCCTTCTTAATCATTTATCCAATTCCCCCACTCTATCATTATTCATATTGTAACCTTAATATATCCCACTTCATTATTAATTTATCCTAAATCCTCATTATCTTATTATAATCCCCACTTACCTATTACTTGGAAATTTTAATTTCCCAATGGCCTACCCACTAGCCTATGTTTAGGCTCTCATACACCCCTAGTCCCTAATCACCCACCTAATCCATATCTAATACATTATCCTAAGCCTAATTAATCCAAAAGAGGATTATAGAATTAGAGGATTATAGAATCCTCTCTATTCTAACCCCACCTCTCTAGAAGCCTCTAAATTTAGAGGCTTCCAAGGAATTTTATATTCCTTTTAATTCTCCACCTTTGATCTTATTCAACCAAATTTAAATCTCATCCATTTACCTCTCCATCAAAAATATACTTAAACAAATCATCTCCTCCATGGGAGGCCAACTTATGAATCCACAAAGTCTTCATGTCCATATGATCAACAAGAAATTAAGGAATCCATGTCCAACCATCAATGAATCCTTCATCCATAATCAAGCATCACCATATCATAAATATGAGTCAAAATTAATCCCAATTCTCTTATTTTAATCCATTTAATCTTGGTTTGGATAATTCAGCTTTAGTATTTAAGAGTAGGATTGAATTATTCAATCATCCAATTGCATTTAGGTCATAATGGCTCTATATTGTAACTAGGTAGTTGGACATTTTGGGTGTTTCATTAAATTGTGTAATCAAATACTTTTGTGCCTAGATTTTGATCTAAATTTTGGAGACCAAAGTGGTATAATCCCTCCCAATATAAGTTTTTTTCATCCAAGTGGTGTTTTTGTAATCCTTCAGGTTGAATTAGGCAAATAATATCTTGGATTTTTGATATTTTGTACTTACAAGTGGAAGTCACGGTTATGAACTGGTATTCATGACCATGTAGTTGAAATATTATCTTGAGAGTTACAAACTTGTGACTAAACATTTGACTTGACCACTAATGGTTTTGGATTTTACAAGTTTTTAGCCTTTTGACAAAATCACAACTCATGACTTGCCACCTTGCCTAGTGAGTAGTGATTTTGCCAAGAGAGTCACAATTTTGTTGAAAACCATTAACATTATATGTTATAGGTTTTTTAATTTAGTAAAAATCATGACATTCTATGGTAAATGGGACTTTACACTATGGAGTCACGGTTTTCTAGTTCTTAAATGTAAGCATAAAAATAGTTTATTTTTCTTGTCAATTTTCATATTGACTAACCCTTGCCTAACCATCCTAAGCATCATGTGTCTATTTCAAGGTATTTAACCCTCTATGATCAGGATCTAGGTCAAAATGAGAATCGAGAAGGAATATAGGTCATCATCCCCATGTCACTAAACCATAAATTTTGACATTGTCAGACTCATGACTTTGCCATATGAAGTAAGGGTATTATATCCCTAGTAACAAATTTTTGAATCCTTTTAATTTTTTCATTATATTTTCTAGTTATAATATTTGAGATCTACATAGTAGATTTCAGACCAATTTGAACTGGAAATATTATCTTTTAAAGTCTTAGATTTTGTCCATTTAGTTTTTGATACATCATAAATATCAATTCTAATCCATAATAATAATTTATACATAAACACTCCTCACATCAAAACAATCAATAATTAATATTTCTTAGGCCTTTAAAATAATCTATCATAGCCTATATAGGGTACTTTCTATGTCAAATATCTAAAATCTTAGGTTTTTTCATTATAACAAAACAACTATCAAATTATAGTTAATGGTGATTTTATCACATTAAGGTTTAGTTTTGCCTAATAGTCATGGTTTTCCATGTTAACCATCATGGTTAGCTAATTTCTATCAAATTGTAACTCGTAATCTATTATTTTGCCTTAGAGTTGTGGTTTTGAACTCTCTAGTTATGATTTTGAACTATGTAATCATGATTTTAAATTTAATTTTTCCCATCAATTTGATCATTTTAAGTGCATTTTAAGGGTCTTTTTGGTGAATTTTGAGTCATTTTAGGCTTCTCATAAATCCCAAATTACCTTTGGCATCAGGGCATCTATCCCTTAAACCTGCCTTGTACTATGATAGGGAGTGCACTTAAGGAACTATCACTAAACCCCACAAGAGGCTCTACCCCTTGAACTTACTAGGGGTTGCCTCCCCTAGACCCCCACATCATGGCCCACACACCCAAAGAAGTTATAGGTCCAAATTGTGATATCTTAGGGTGTTTTTCTTAAATCCTATGCAAATAACATATTATTTCTTATTGGGGTGAACTTAGAGGCTATCTTGTTTTGTCTAACTCCTTATTTTATAGGTCACTTTTTTGATTTGAAATTATGTCTTATAGGTTTCCCCTCAAGATTATAAATAAAACTACTAATCACTTATATTTTAGGTTACCACTTTAAAAGTGACACAATCAAACTACTAACCATGTACTTGTAGGCCATTAGTCAAAGACTTCATTTGGTACTTTAAAAGTCAATTTTTTCATCACTTTATCTTTTATATATCTCTTTGTTTATTTATTATTATATTTTATCTTGTAAATATAATCACACATCTTAATTCAATTGATTAATTAATCTTTTGGCTTCTTTTTTATATCCTGAGGGCTACTGTTAGTATATGTTATCCCCCTTACATCCTTGTGATGATTCTTGGGGGATAAAAAATTGACTATAAACCTTCACCTTTATTTTTATTTTCTAGTGGATAATTGCCATATATTTCACCACCATGAACTAGTCCAAACTCTATCTTTCAGTGGATTCTAAAAATTAGGAGAGCTATCATTTGGTGCCTAATTAAAATTTCCCATAAAAGGTTACATGGAGTGTGGGGTGATTAAGCTCCAATATGAAGGATAGTAAAAAAAACATCATATATATCCTTGTACCCCATCATACCTTTACATATATAGGGTATGCACCTAGAAACCTTTGTGTATACCTAGATTAGGAGCCTTTGGCCATAACAAGTGTACCACTGTAGGAGTTAGTATCAACTCAAAAGTAGCCATCAAGTGTGAGCATGGTTGAGAGGGTTTAGTTGATATTGTAATAGGTTAAAAGCCTATAGCCTCACCCATGAAGCCATTATATGGTTTATGAATCAAGTTACACACCCTTATCAATTGACTGAATTAAGATTAATGATTATGTGTGTTGTTTGATTATTTTGTTAGACCTGTATTTTTTGTGAATCGAGTCAGCCTTCATTAAAACCTATACACACCTATCTAAGTCTTGTATAAACTCATATCATCATCATATTTTGTTTACATATTTTTATCATCATCCTCTTATACATTTTATCTTTGTATATATTATATTTGTCTTATCCCATTCCATCTTGTCTCCATCTTGTCTTAGTCATATCCACCCATTATTGGTCATATCCTTACCTCACTATCATTTTATACATATCATCATATTATTGTATATAATTTATTCTCTTGTACATCTTGACCCCATCAACCTCTTGTATACATCATCTTTTATATTTTTTCACCTTGTATATTCTAGTCATTATCCTCTTATAAATATTGGCTATATCCCTATCTCATCCTATCTTTATCCCATCCTAATTTAGTCATCATCATATCATCTTGTCTCATATTTTTTCACACTCTATCATCTTGTCCTTATATCATCACTACCTTTGTATATCTTTATCCCATCTCCCACCTTAACTTAATCCCATCCTAGTCTAGTCACATTCACTCATCATTGACTATATCCCAATCACATCTTGTCCATCCTTATCATTATCCCCTTGCACATAATTTATTATTTTGTATGAACTTAACTTATCATCCCATTCTACATATTGTCCTTTATACATCCTTTTAAGAAAACATCCTATTCTAGTCTCACCAATATTTAGTCATACTCCATCACATATCCTAATCACTCCTTTTATATCCTTGTTAAAAATCCCCCTCGTACATATTGTCCTTTATATATCCTTTGCATATTTTAATATTATCCTAATTTAACCATATCCTACATGTCTTGTCTTATACCTAATCATTTATCTTGATTTTGTCTCCATCACCCATCTAGTCTAACCTCATCCTATCTTATCCTAGTTGGATTTCTAGGTCACACCTGTTTCTATACCATCCACATCCCAATCATCTTACCCTTGATAATTTCATCACCACTTATCTATATTTTTCCTTAATCCCTAGCCTTACCATCTTCATCACATAATCCTATTCTATCCCATCTTTATAAAATTAGTCCAAGGATTAATCTAGCCCTTTTATATTACCATATCATCTTATCATTCTATTCAAAATATCACTCATCACTCAGTCATATCACATACCTAGTCAATATCCTTCTATCATCTTGTCACTTTATCAATATTAATCTAGAAACCCCATCATCATCAATTTATTCCAATCATATTTCTTATTCATAACTACTACCCATCATATCATCCCCTTGCTAATTTGAATCTAGGCACCCATCAAATACTTAATACTTTTTCTATCATTACAACTAGACATTATTTATAGGTCATTAGTACTTATTGCACTATTGATATGAAATCTAATCCTAGTCTTTAATCCATTCATCCATCATCACCTATCATACTAGCACAGGCTATTCAAACTTATGTTATTCAAGAAACTCTCCCCGATCCTTAACCTGCTTCCATCATCATCCTTCCTTTATCAAACATCACTATGGAGTTAGACCTTAATTTCATAACCCAATACATAGATGATAACAAGGATGAGATCCTCCTACTACTTATTCTAATGGGTGTTCCACTACCCAAAGATGTTTATCCCTTTTAAATAATTGAACCTAATGAAAAATCCCCTTCATGTGAGTCTCGTACCAATATTCCATATTCTATACATAAACCAACATCTAACCACTCCCATACAAGTAAATGAAATCTAATCTTGGCCACATCAAATCCATCCACACCCTTGCATCAACCACCATTTGATCATAAGTTCAAAGCTTCCACTTCTAAATCACCTAGTGAAGCAAGCACTTATACTCCACTTCTTATGTCTTTAGAATCCCTTTTTAAACAATTAGTCACCACAAACATCATGTTCTATCCACCCATTTGGCATCTTGATTTCACTAAGCCTAAGCCTTCCTGATATAAATTAGACCAATATTGTTCATGTCATTAGACCTATGAGCATAACATTAATCATTTTCAACCTTTCCATGATTATGTCCAAGACCTCATCGACCATGGTGATATAATAATTTAGGACAAACCAGATGCATCTATATCCCTAGGTGAACAACAAAAGGAATGTTAAGATTCCATTTCCAATCAAGCCCTTCCCCTTCCAAGCCAAATTTAATATGCCACACCCATCTTCCATGATTCCCCAATCCTTGACAAATATTTCATCAAAGACAAATCCATTCCCCAAGAACCTAGTTCCCCCATCTTTCATAAGTCCTTCTATGGGCCTATCTTTGTCAAACCCTCTCCCTCTCACCCATCACATCAAATACAACATGTTGATAGGTCAATCATGGATAATTACTTATATACTAGAAGCATTGCGTCTTATACATTAGATTCATCATTAGAAGTCTTATTTTCATCAATATCATGTTCAATACAAAGCTTTGAATCAGATTCCTCATCAAAAAAAGCATCCCTCATCGATGTTGATAATGTCTATATTCTTGAGAATGCCTCTAATCCAAGTACCTCGACTACATCACCAAGCATACCTTTGGATCCCAATGAAGATGATGAAGTCATAATAGAATTTTCAAAATATTTATCTATTGAATATTTTAAGATTGAATCTAATCCTATTTTGGATGTGCCTACTACAATTGGTCCTAGTAACCCTTTTACTAATGTTCAAGAGTTTTTCTCCGATGTCAAAATTAAGTCTCCTAGGAACCCCTATGAATACTATACTACCCAATCACCACTAATTGACCTCATCATACCATTTACACCACCTTCATCCATCATATATCCCTTTCTTCCTATAAATGATCATTTGATAACCTCCCTTCATAAGGATAAATAGGACCATACATCATTAGACTCTCCCTCGAGTAATATAACACGTACCACAAATATGAAAGTCTAAAACCATATTAAAAAAAACCATCATAATAATCAAATCATCTTAGATCCCATAAGTCAAAAAAAAAAAAGAATCAAATCATCGACCTAATCCATAAATGTCTTCTCCTAGTAAAACCCAATATCTGACACTAGGGGACTGATCCAAAGGATTTTCACTCTTCATAAGGCTCAAGATAATTAATTAATATCCTATTTAATGTATTTATTTATTTTACCTTGATATATATTTAATTTAATTAAATATCCTATTTAATGGTTTTTAAACTACCATTGGATATTTTATTTATCCAAGTCCAAAAAAATACTATTCCCACTCTTATGTGGATACTTATTTAAAATAGCCATGGGATATATTTTTTAACTTCTATCCCATTTTAATCCTTTACCCATATTTTTCCACATGAAAATTTTCATGGGATATATATATTTTTAAATTACCTTTATCTCCACTTTATTTTAACCCCACGTGGAATTTGATAGATATTTGCATCGAGGGCAAATCAATTTTGCATGGTATGTTTTTTTTCAAAACATTATCCTCTTACCTTTTTATGTTTTAACATGAAAGTCACCACATTTTAAGGGTATGTGGGGGATCCCAAACATTAATGGACATGGAATGTATTTTTAAAATAAAGTCCAAAGTAATTATCTTGGACCCTTTTATGTTTAGCATGCATGCCACACTTCCTCATGTGATGCTTTACTTTATCCTCTTAACATGCATGTTATGTTTTTTATGTTGGCACTTCAAGCTTAACTTATACACTAAAATCAATGATAAAATCCATGTAGATCTTCCAATTTTCACTTTAATGGATGAGGGAATTTAATTGGTTTGTTTTTATTTAACGCATTTATTTCAACACTTTATTCCCCATGTGGATCATATAATGAGAAGTGGTGAGCAGTTTGGAGGGAAGTTTTGGTTGAAGATAATGATACATGGAAAGTGGTTATGATCTTTGTTTTTAATAAATAATATTTTTTCATGCTTTACATTTGCAACATCTCTTTCTTCCCACGTAGAATTCTACCCACTTTGATTTTGGTGGTAATGTGGAATGTTATTTATGGGAAGTGTTTTGATAAATTAAGCATGGAATTTAAACCTCCAATAAATTATGGGATTTTTTCCTAAAATAAGAACTGAATACCATGTTGTTAAGAAAAAATCCCAATTTGATAAAATGGTTAGTGCCCAGCCAATATATGAAGGTAGGAAAAAAACAAGAAAAGATTGCCTATCACAAATCTATTAGCCGATTCCTGACCAATTCCATAGAGGCATTGACAAATATAAACTATAACTATTTTTATAGAGGTAGTGGTGGATGTTGCACAAAGGTAACAATGTATGGGAATATATATGGTGGATGTTGTACATTATAATAAACATTATAAGTCTTATTTTCATCAAGATCATGTTTAATGCCAAGCTTCAAATTAGATTCCTCATCAAAAAAATCATCCCTCATCGATGTTGATAATGCCTATATTCTTGAAAATGCCTCTAATATAGGTACCTACACTACATCACCAATCATACCTTTGGATCCCAATCAAGATGATGAAGTCATAATAGAGTTCTTACAATTTTTATCTATTGAGTATTTTTAGAGTGAATCTGATCCAAATTTGGATGTGCCTACTACAACTGGTCCTAGTAACCCTTTTACTGACCTTGAGGAGATTTTATCTAATGTCAAAATTAGGTTTCATAGGAAACCTTATAAAGAATATAATACTACCCAATCACCAATCATTTACCTCATCATACCATCTAAACCACATCCATCCATCATAAATCCCTTTCTTCCTATCAATGATCATTTTATCAACTCCTTTCATAAGGATAAATAAGACCCTACATCATTGGACTCTCCCTCGATCAATATAACATATACCATAAATATAAAAGTTTAAGACCATATTAAAAAAAACCATCATAATAATCAAATCATCTTTGATCCCATAAGTAAAAATAAATAAGAATCAAATCTTCAACCTAATCCAAAAATGTCTTCTCATAGTAAAACCCAATATTTGACACTAGGGGAATGATTAAAAAGATTTTCACTCTTTATAAGGTTCAAAAAAATTAATTAATATCCTATTTAATGGATTTTTTATTTTACCATGGGATATATTTAATTTAATTAAATAATCTATTTAATGGTTTTTAAACTACCATTAGATATTTTATTTATCCAAGTCCAAAAAATATACTATTACCACTCCCATGTGGATAGTTATTTAAAATAGACATGGGATATATTTTTAAACCTTAATCCTATTTTAATCCTTTACCCATATTTTTACACATGAAAATTTTCATGGGATATTAATTTGGGGGGGGGGGGGGGGGGGGGGGGGGGGGGGGGGGTTGAATTAGTTTTGCATGGTATTTTTTTTTTAAGACATTATCCTCTTACCTTTTTATGTTTTACCATCCAAGTCACCACCTCTTAAGGGTACATGGAAGATCCACCACATTAATGGACATGGAATATGTTTTTAAACTAAAGTCCAAGGTAATTATCTTGGACCCTTTTATGTTTAGCATGCATGCCACACTTCCCCATGTGATGCATTACTTTATCCTCTTAACATGCATGTTATGTTCTTTTATGTTGGAAATTCAATCTTAACTTACATGTTAAATTCGATGTTAAACTCCATGTGGATCTTCAAATTTTCACTTTAATGGATGAGGGAATTTAATTGGTTTTTTTTATTTAATGACTTTATTTCAACACTTTATTCCCCATGTGGATCATATAATGAGAAGTGGTTGGCAGTTTGGTGGGAAGTTTTGGTTAAATATAATGATACATGGAATGTTTTTATGATCTTTTTTGTTAATAAATAATATTTTGGAATATTTACCTTGGCACCATCTCTTTCCTCCCACATATATTTCTACCCACTTTAGTTTTTGTGGTAATGTGGAATGTTATTTATGGGAAGTGTTTTGATAAATTAAGCATAGAGTTTAAACCTCCCATTAATTACGGGATTTGTTCTTAAAATAAGAAATTCCATACATGTTGTTAAGTCAAAATCCAAATTTGGGAAAATGGTTAGTGCCTAGCCAATGTATGAAGGCAAATGAAAAACAAGAAAAGATTGCCTAACATAGATCTGTTAGCTGATGCTAAGCCAATGCCACAGAGCTATTGAGAAATATAAACTACAGGTGTTTTTATAGAGGTAGTGGTGGATGTTTCACAGAGGGAAAAATGTATAGGAATATATAGAGGCTATGTTTTTTGGGTACATAGGCTATTTTTTTTTTTGGCAGAGAGTCAAAAATGTTTTTTAATATATTTAGATTATAGAGAGGGATTTGTGACTAGAAGATAGTTCATAAAACTTTTGATAGTGTGTTTCCTCCTTGAAAAGAGAGATTAATTCCCCATTCCAAAGATATATATTTGTAGGTGATTGTTTTGGAATTAAAGGATGTTTATGATCTATGATCAGAGTTCTTCAAAGGTTGATCAACCAAATGCAAGTTATTCAAGGATGTAATTTTAATCATTTTATTTACATACTATTTAATTGGAATGGTTCAAACTAACTCAAGGATGTAGCCAATTGGTGAACCCTATAAACAATCTTTGGTCTCTATTTTATTTTTGGTTTTCCATTATTATCATTTTTAAAATTATTATCAATAATTTAGAAAATAAATTACAATGAATTAATTAAGAGATTATTTTACAGAGATAAAATATTTATGGAATGTTTTAAATGAATAACAAATTTATATGAG
This sequence comes from Torreya grandis, assembly GCA_037957365.1. Lineage (NCBI taxonomy): Eukaryota > Viridiplantae > Streptophyta > Pinopsida > Cupressales > Taxaceae > Torreya > Torreya grandis. The sequence continues at coordinate 424,042 of JARHVA010004252.1, forward strand.
TTTACCAAATCACTCATATTCAGAATTGTTTAGGCAATTTTTACAATCCAATTAAAAAATCAATTTTAGTTAAATAAATTTTGGATATTGATTTTTTATATTAAAGTCCATTTTTATAAAATAAAATAGTATTTATTAGGAGGGGATAATTATTGTTCATAGATCAGTCTGAATATTAATCTATTTACTATTTTATTTAATTGGGAAATTTAGAATTTTGTAACCAATTCTATTTCAATTGAGGAATTGAGATATTTTAGTATCCATTTAAAAAATTGTTTGATTTATCTAAGGGGCGTAAATCCATTTTTTTAGATTAGTTCAGTATTAGAGTAGTTATAATGTAGAGATTATCTTCTAATTATGTAAAAAATTGAATTCAGTTTCAGTGTTTGTTGGATTCATTATAGACTTGTTGCTTACTCCATTTTCAGTATTAGAAGTATAGATTATTTTTAGGAATAGGAAACCATGAGCAAGTTATCCAAACAAGAGAAACATGATGAGCTTGAAGTATTTAATATTCATATTTCGGAAGAGAACTCTTTCTTGAGAGCAAAGTTTTACTCCTTGGAAGAGGAGATTGAAAGGTTGAAATAAGAGTTTCGACATAAGGATGAACTCTTGTCAAGTTTTCAAAATGATGATGGAATGAAGGAGAAAAACAAGTCCATTATGCATACAAGATCTTCATCTCCCATAAGTGTACAAATAGATTCATTAAGCATTGAAAGTGAATGTGAGTCACCAATTACTTTTCCTTTCCATCATAAATCTGATGAAAAAAGGAATTTTGTAAGTTTGAACAACATACTAGAGGTATATGTTAAAAATTACTTGTTAACATGGGATTTAATGGAAAAGGCCTTGGAAAACATGGCCAAGGCATTACTAATCCCAATCAAGTAGAGGATAAGCCTCATCATGTAGGTTTGGGATATAGATTTGGTATTCATAATGAAATAGGTGAATATTCTAAGAAAGCAGAAGCAAGAGGTGCTACAGATAAGTGTAAACCATCTTAGATGGAAGGTAAAACACATTTTTTTCATCACACTTACCATAATGTTGATTTTAATTCTACTAGACAATGTAAATATTCCAATGTTCTTTTTGACTATAGTATACAAAATTTGTGGTATGTTTATCCATGCAGTTTTTGTGGATTGTCTAACCACTATGTATCCAATTATTGGAGACATAAATGTTTGTTAGGAAAGATTTTGAAAGACCACTCTGATAGACAATATTCTAAGAATGGCAGTAAGAGTATGTTTTCCAAAAGAGTGGATAAACATTTTTATACTCATTATAACAAGAAAGGACATGAGGTTAATAGGTTTTGGCAGCTTCATTTAAAATAACATTAGAAAGTTATAAAAAAGGAAGGATTGTTAAACCAATATTTTTAGTTATGACCCATATAGCTATTCAATTATTCATTAAGTAAATTAAACCAACTAAATAGGAAAATATGATTAAGTGGTTTGGTAAATAATTTATTAGTTTCATGTTTGCATAGCTATGATATTTTATTAGCATGCAAATGTTCAAAGAAGTTTTAAAATTCCATTGAAAGGAATATATTTTAGTTTTGAAGATAATTGTTAGAGCTACAAGTTGTGAGAAAATCAAAGTGACAGGTTTATCACACTTGGATTATTTTCTCATATTTGTGGTTTTGCTAAGATTTTTGAGTTCCTGATGCATTGGTAAAAGGAATTAACTCATGTTTAAACTTGGAGATATTTTCAAATGATTTAAGATTTAAATATGGTTTATTGGAGTAACCTATAAAGAAAATCCAAGGGATAGGTTTATCATACTTGGATTATTTTATCACATTTGGATTTCTGTAAAACAATCATTTTTAAACTTTGATAGTAGTATATGCAGGATTCTATGGGACATGATTAGTATGTCTATTTTAGGAAAAAATTGCATTTCATTATATATGTTTTAAGTTACATTATGCAAATAGAGGCTTATAGGACCCTTTTTCAGGCACCATTTGTAATTGTAATAATTTTAAAAACTTTTTGTAGCCATGAATGATAAATATTTTATAAGTCCATCATTCATTGTGGGCATTTATTTGTAACTGTCAAATATTTTTACACTTACCATGTATATTTATTACACTAAGAAAATTGGTTTATAGTTGCATTTGGTGATCATTTTTTTGTGATTGATAGATTCACCATTTTGGAGATGTGACATTTGTACAAGCAGTTTACTTTTATCTACAATTTGGTAGGGGATAGATATTTCTTTCACTAAAATTTCAATGATTCAATTTTATTTTGAATCGTTACCATGATATTTTTTAGTAATGTTTTGTAGAATAAACCATTGGTATATTTAGAGAGTGACTTGACCTTTTGGGGACCACAAGGGTCTTATTGGAGAGGTTTGATGTAGAAGATTTTCACTCTTCATATGGTTTGGGATAATTAATTAATAGCATATATAATGGCTTTTTATTAATTTTACCATGGGATATATTTAATTTACTTAAATATCCTATTTAATGTTTTTTAATCTAGCATTGGATATTTTATTTATCCAAGTCCAAAAAATATATTATTCTTACTCCCACATGGATAGTTATTTAAAATAGCCATTGGATATATGTTTAAACTTTTATCCCATTTTAATCATTTACCCACCTTTTTCCATGTGAAAATTTTCATGGGATATTATTTTTAAGAGATTAATCTTTATCCCCACTTTATTTTATCTCCACATGGAATTCGATAGATATTTGCATGGTGGTGAATTAGTTTTACATGGTATGTTTTTTAAAAAACATTATCCTCTTACCTTTTTATGTTTTACCATGCAAGTCACCACATTTTAAGGGTATGTGGAGGATCCACCACATTAATGGACATGGAATATGTTTTTAAAATAAAATCCAAGGTAAATATCTTGGACCCTTATATGTTTGGCATGCACACCACCTTTCCCCACATGATGTTTTATTTTATCTTCTTAACATGCATGTTACATGTTTTATGTTGGTGCTTCAAGATTAAATTACATGATAAACTCCAAGTGGATCTTCCACCTTGCACTTTGATGGAAAATGGAATTTAATTCATTTGTTCTTACTTAATGCCTTTATTTCCCATGTTGATCAACCAATGAGAAGTGGTTGATGGTTTTGTGGTAAGTTTTGGTTGAAGATAATGGTACGTGAAAAGTGGTTATGATCTTTATTTTTAATAAAAAATCGTTTGACATGCTTTACCTTGTTGCCATCTCTTTCCTCCCACATAGAATTCTACCCACTTTAGTTTTAGTGGTAACATGGAATGTTATTTAAGGGAAGTATTTTGATAAATTAAGCATGGAGTTTCAACCTCCCAAAGATTAAAATATTTTTTCATAAAATAAGAAATTCAACACCATGATTTTAAGATGAAATCCTACTTTGGGAAAATGATTAGTGCCCAACAATTGTATGAAGGTAGGGGAAAAACTAGAAAAGATTACCCAATGTAGATATGTTAGGTGCTGCTTAGCCAATGACATAGAGGAATTGAGAAAAATAAATTTTAGGTGTTTTATAGAGATAGTGGTGGATTTTTCATAGAGGGAAGAACATATAGGAATATACAAATGCTATGTATTTTTTGGTATAGAGGCTATGTATTTTTTGGTATAGAGACATAATCATTTTTTAATCTATGTAGATTATAAAAAGGGATTTGTGACCAAAAGATAGCTTATAAACCTTCTGAGAGTGTGTTGCATCATTGAGAAGAGAGAGAAATTACACATTCTAGAGATATATATTTGCAGGTGATCATTTTGGAATCAAAGGACATTTTCTGATCTATGATCAGAGTTCTTCAGAGGTTAATCAACCAAATGCAAGTTATTTAGTGATGTGAGTTTAATAATTGTATTTAAATATTATTTAAATGGAATGGTTTGAATGAACCTAGGGATGTATCCAATTGGTGAACCACAAAAATAATCTCTAGTCTCTATTTTATTTCCAATTTTTCATTATTATTAGTTTTTAAATTATTATTGATATTTTAGAAAATAAATTACAGGGAATTAATTAAGAGATTATTTTATAGACATAAAATATTTATTCAATGTTTTAAATGAACAATAGAGTTATATTAGTTTACTAATTCACTCATATTCAGAATTGTTCAGGCAATTTTTACATTCGAATTAAAAAATCAATTTATTTAAATAAATTTTGGAAATTGATTTTTATATTAAAATCCATTTTTTTAATAAAATATTATTTATTAGAAAGAGATAATTATTTTTCATGGATCAGTCTAAATATTAATCCATTTATTATTTTATTTAATTAGGAAATTGAGAATTTTACAACCAATTCTATTTCACTTGAGTAATTGAGATATTTTAGTATCCATTTTTAAAACTATTTGATTTATCTATTAGGGTAAATATTAATTTTAGATCAAGGAATATCAAAGGTAAAATAATCATTGTATGTCAAATTCAAAAATCAATATCCCCTAGTGAAGCCCCAAAATCAAGCACCATGGGGTAGTCAAAATCTGAATAATGTCAAAAACATAACCGATCATCTAACAAGTGATCAGATCGAAGATGAATCACAAAGTCAAAGTGTCTTGGATATCCTTTAGTATTTTTTCAATTAACACCAATCAAATTAAGCATGTCCCACATCTTCAATGATGTATGTGACTAGTAGTCCTAATCCTCCATCACCCATCATACCATCTTATCCTAATCCTATCCTCCATCAAAATCAATCCCTAATCAAATCCATATCTCCCATCAACTTTTCAAGTAGCATTATCTCTCTTAGGGGTAACGATGATACCTAGTCTAGATATCAATAGGCATCATAATAAAGAATCATCAAAAATCACAAAGATATCAATAATTTTATTAGAAACATGGTCTTAACATCATGTATCCCCAAAACAGGTGTTGGCTAAAGATCACAACAATGCATACATATTGCATCTCACACTTCTCCAATAAATTGAGATGCCCAATAATAGTAAAAAAATCCTAAAATGTCAAAAAGATATTCATCCAATGGTGAAAACCAATCTTCTAGCACCTTGGGTAAGTACCATGATGAAAATTAGTTTCCAGCTTCATGATAAAATAATCTATTTTCCAAATTTTATCTCAACACTTAGGGGTACAATCCATCCTTTTTATCCATCACACCCATCCCTTGTCTCATCCCTCATCAACCTTGCATATATTACTCATCCATGTTTATCTTATCCCTTGGTCAAATTTATCATCTACCAGCATATTGCATTACTTTTAGTCTTGACCTTTGTAAGGAAGTGTAAGGTGTCTTGAGACATGTTCTCATACCATCTAGGTATATCTTCCAATGGACACTTAGGAAACTAAAAATATCATTCTTTCATGATGTGGCCATTGACAATCCATAGTACCTTATTCCTTAGTCTTCATCCCCTTTTATACCTCACCCTCATCTTCTTGTCACTCATCCATCATTCCATCCATCTATATCCTAGTTACTAGGCATAGTATTCCCTTTTCTAGTAACCCCATTTGTATAGTGGACATACATATTTTTAAAAAAACCTAAAAATTGAAATATGTAAAAAACATTAAATTTGAAAAAGCCAAAAATTCTAGTCTATGGTGTCTTGGCTTATGCCTAATCCCCTAGTCAAATCCATCTCCATAACATTTTATATCCATTTATATGTCATTTGTATGTCTTCTTATACATCATCCTTAAATATAACATTTAGTCTTAAAACCCAATCCTAGTGGTCACCCATCTCCCCATATCTTCCTCATCCTTTTGACTAAGTGTTATTAACATGCATAACCTTGTCAAAGAATCTAATTTGGCAACCATAATTTCCCTATCAATTCTTCTTCACACCTAGCAGCCATCACATCACCTCTTTGCTAGTGTGGAAGGTATTTGATCCCATCACTATCTTTATCATTTCCTCTTCATACCTAGAACCCATCCAATCACTATTTTGTTCGTATGAAATGTATTTGATCCCATCATCTCCTAGTCTTATTTATAGATTAAACTCTTGTAGGACCTTATCTATTGGTAATACTTGGTAATAAATTTTTTAAACCATGTTCCTTGGCCAATTTTTGATTTGATTGCATGCCCAAATCAGTAGTCAAAGATCATTGTCACATCATCCATCCTTCTATCCTGAACTAGGGGAAACACTTCATCCTAATCCTAATAATGATCATCTTATCTAAATCCAAGTCCCAAATCATCATAATAACTAACTTAGTTTAATCACTCATCCCATCATTAGATAAGACATTATGACATTGCATATAGATACTTGTTTGATTTTATTTATCTTATTTGCATGTTTTTATCATGTAAATATTTGGTTGTCTTTGTCTCTTTTTGTATATTGGGAAATGAATGAGGATTATATAAGGTCACCCACATCTATAATAATACTTATAATTTCCCTTAAAGATACATAACTCACTACTTACCCATGATCTTTGGCATCACATCCTCTTTTTCATGACTATATCATGGGGCATACTACCAAGTGTCATATCTTAGGGATTACTTAGACTATGATGAAAACTATGATGCCTTGATCACCTACACCATCATCATTTATCTTATACATAATCATCCTTCCTCGTATTACTAAGCTCATATTCTTATCTCATCTTACTAACATCCATCATTTTATCCTCATCATCATCATCATCATCATCATCATCATTATCATCTTCTCTATCATTTATCATTCATTATCAAGTCAAAACTACATTTTCCTAAGGTCTTTTCAGACTATGTAGGCAACACTTGGCCACATTTCAATGCCCAAGTATAGGTTGGCCACTATCTCTCTCACCCATATTCATCCCCTAGTATTTTTTTCACTTGATTATATCATTATTCTCTCTTATCCTCCTTATCATATTGGTAAACTTTAGCTTTGAGGCATACCCATCATCAATCTTATCAAAGAATAATCCTATCTTGGCTTGTAACTCTCCCTTAAATGCAACTTTACTTCAGATAAATATAAAGCTTGAAACATTTTAATCCTATCATCATCATGTTGTGGTTGACTCCCCCTTGGGATGTGTTAATAACTATGACACCCATCATATTTACACCTTGTGTGTGTATTTACTAGGGGCATCATCAATATATAGCTCATTACTCAAATAAATCACATTTTTCATCTTTTATCTCACATTTTATGTCCCATACAATTATCTATCCATCACATCCCACCCCTCACTTACACATTGAAGTGGCCATCCATCTCATTCTTCCTTACATGTCCTATCAAGAGGGCATGGTATCCACTAACATCATATCTACTAACATTTAGCCATGACATGGTTTTTCTTTGAGAGACCATTACTCCTTCCACTTCACTCCACTCATAATTCCATTTCAAAGAGGGGAAAAATGTATGCACCTAAATTTTATCACCTACATTATCTTCACTAATATTCCTATTAGTCGACACTAATTTCTCTCATCTCATTTATTCTAATTTATCCCACTAATTTATCTCCCCTTCCTAATCATTTATCTAATTTCCCCCTCCTCTCATTATTCATATTATAACCTTATTCTATTCCACATAATTATTAATTTATCCTGAATCCTCATTATCTTATCCTAATCCCCACTTACCTATTATTTGGGAATTTTAAATTCCCAATGACCTACCTACTTACTTCTGTCTAGTCTCTCCTGCACCCCTAGTCTCTAATCACCCACCTAATCCCTATCTAATACCTTATACTAAGTGTAATTAATACCTAAGAGGATTATATAATTGGATGATTCTGTAATCCTCTCTATTCTGACCCATCCTCTTTATAAACCTCTAAATGTAGAGGCTTCCAATAAATTCTATATTCTTCTTAATTCTCCACCATTGATCTCATTCAACCAACTTAAAATCTATGGGAGACCAACATATGAATCCAAAAAGTCTTCATGTTTATAGGATCAGCAATAAATCAAGTAAGGAATTCATGTCCAACCATAAATGCATCCTTCATCCATAATCAAGCATCACCATGTCACAAATCTAAGTCAGAGGTAATCCCAATCCTCTTGTTTTAATCCGTTTAATCTTGGTTTGGAGAATTTAGCTTTAATATTTATGTTTAGTATTGAATTGTGCATTTATCCAATTGCATTTAGGTCCTATGGCTCTAGATCTTAACTAGGTAGTTAGACATTTTGTGTTTTTGATTAAATTATGTAAACAAATCCTTTTGTGCCCAATTTTTAATCTACAGTTGGTTAAGAAAGTACATTGACTATTAATTTATCCTCATTATTAGTATTATTATACTTATCTTTGAAATATTATTTTATTTTAAATATATAATTATAATATTTATGAGGGTTCCTAACATAATTTATTTTTTTCATGGTAATAAGCTTGACCTCACAGTCTTTGACTATATGAGACATGTCATCAAAATATTAAAAGTTTTTAAAAACAATAGACTCATGGATGGATGAAAGTAGTCTATATTTGAAAATTTATTATAATTAATTATTACCCATAGACTTTTTATTTTATAAAATCATAATCATACAAGTAATCATAATGTAACAAATGGGCTTATTAGGTCCTTGTTTTAGTTGTGAAGTTTGAGCTTCAGAGATTTTATTCCAAAATTTTATAGATAAATATGAGTAAAATCATATATGGTAGGTAAATAAAGTGTAACTAAAGAGGCCCAAAAGAGACCATTTCACTAAATGTATAATTCTCATTAAAAATGTATATAATTAAAAAGAGGCTATAAATATGTGTACTTGTACCAAAATAGGTGTCTACATTTTCCCACCTTGAATCTAGTAATGCAAAAAAATTGAAATTCCTAGTTTGAATAATGGTACAATCATATATTGGGTTTCCCTTCATTATATTGCATGCAAAATATTGTTAAATATTGTTACATGTTATCTCCTTAACTATATTTTTTGTTCTCTATTTATATGTAATAATTGTACAATCATATATGGATTTATCTCAATACATTCTTCAATCTCATCCTATTCTATGTCATCAAAGTAGTGATCTTGTTCATGAAAATAATTATTTATAATATTTATCATATTTTTATCTCTATGTATATTATAATTTGAACTATTTAGATGACCAATATCTTCCATTGTAGACATATTAATATTTTAAAAGGTTTTATAATCCTAAATAGAGGAAATAATTTAAGAATAAAACCAAATTAAGGATAAATATGAAACTTTTTTAAAAAATAATTATAATTCAGAAGTAAAAATAGAGTTTTTGTGTTTAAATAAATATTGGGGTTCACCCAAAAAAATATTTTTTACACCTTAGAGATATAAAACATTTTAAGCTACGAAATAATCTAGATTCATTAAATAATAACAATAAACATAAAAAATTGAATTGGAATGGGATAATAGATAATAATAAAAATTATAGAATTTAAAATATAATGAAATAATAATTCAGTTTATTTTATCTATCTATCACTTAGAGAAGATTCCATAATACTTATAAGTTCTCATGAAATTATTCACAAATCTCCATGTCTCAAATAGGGATTGACCAAATTTATAAATATTATAATAAGTTTGAATGCTTAAATAAATTTACACTAATGTGGTTTAATGGTAGTATCATTATGCACTTTGGGGATCTAGAAATTCTTGGATTATTTCACCTGTTATTGAATTATTATATTTTAAGTGAAAATTCTTCGATCGTTTGTGATGAGTCATGTTTTCTATCTCTTTTTTATAGAACCCTAAATTTTCTTGATTGGTCAAAAAATATCTTTAAAATGGGTAATCATTTTGTGTTTAAATAAAATTATCCTCTCAATATTGAATATTTAATCATTGTCTACATTATAATACTCTGAAGATGGATAAAACCTCATGTAGTTATCTAGCTTATGTGAGTGTGTAAAAGAGAAAAATAATGAACAATATAGAATGTAGTTTTTAATTTCATATTTAAATTTTATAACCATGAATATTTAAAATATTTTTATTTAGCTTCACTCTATAAAATGACCTTGGTTTACTATTTTAATATTTGAGATGTGATTATGCCTTTTAAAAAATTATCCAATATATTGGGAGATATCTATGGGATGTAGAGATTATCTAAGGTCCCCGTTCTATTTTTTTTTTGATATAATTGACCCATAAAATGTTTCTAGGTTTTCTTATGGCATATTCTTCATATTTAAAAATTGATATTAAGGATCCCTGTAAACTAGTAGTAGAAAGAAACACTTGTGGTAATGATCACCATACATATTTAACATTAGTGTCTTAGGAGTGAAAAGGAGGGATTTTAGCATGGAGAATATATTTTTATGATCCTAAAGGTGTTCCTATATACACCAAGTTAGTCATGAACAAGTTTATTTGGTGAATAAAGGTGGATAAAATAATGGATAGGTAGACTAATAGAGGGAAAGTGTACTCAATAGTATGATATATGTGAATTATCCAAGTATTTAAATTTATGTGATAATTATATTTACAAAGTTAAAAATGCCAAATTTAGGTGTCTAAAACATTTTAAGTTATTATTTAGGTAATTAGTACCAAGAAACCAATACATATCAAACTTATTCTAGGGTTTTAAGATAGGTTTTCAACTACCTCCATTACGAAAACTATCCTATGTGCTTATAAACTTGATGACATTACCATACACTCCCAATTTATAAAAAAAATATTTGTTAATTATGTAGAGAGTTGGATTGAAAGAGGAGGTAATAAAAATGCTACATTTCATAATTAAACATATAATGATTCTTTAAAAAAAGAACCCATTTCACAAACACTAAAAGGTCAATACCACCATACTATACATGAGGGTTGGAACCATTTTTGTATAAAAAATATGATGAGGACATCTTTATCACAATATAATATCTTTCTCC
>JARHVA010004252.1:440000-630000 GCA_037957365.1 Torreya grandis
AAGGAGGTGTAAATATTACCCAAGGATTACATGGTCCATGTAACTTCAAGGGCACTCCTAGTGACATGGAAGGTAGAAACAAAAAACTGAATATTCAAGATATAACATAGAAATAATTGAAAGGATCACCTATTCATGATTTTTATCTATGTTATAGTTTCAACTAAAACTTAAAAGACATGAATTTAGTGTATAAGTCTCATATTGTGTCAAAATTTTCTAGACTAAAACTAATATGAGCATTCTATAGATCTTGACCTCTCATTACATCCTACTTCCTACAAAGTTGTTCCAAATGGGTCCAAACCTCATTAGGTTATTCTAAAGATTCAACATGAAAGAGAAAGTCAAGATATATTTAAATACATATGATAACATATAAATCATCACATTGGTTAAACCACTTAGCCTTTTCTACATCTTTTTTTGGTTGAGTTTCAATACCCATAGTGATTATGCATAAACCCTTACTCCTCAAAAATATTTATACTTTGGTTTTCAACACATAATAGTTATATGGTGTGAGAAGAATAAAAATATTATAATCCATAATGAAGTAAAAGAGAAATTTTAATAAATTAAATTGTAAGGGAGAACACACAAAACAATCACACTTGCCAAAAATTATCCATAATACCCACGTTCCACCCCCCTCACTACTAATATTATAGAGGTTTAGAACTTTATATTTTAGTCTATATACAATTTTAAATGGCCTAAAATGAGCACCATAGAGTGTGTATAACTCTAAAATATCCACTTTAAAAAAAATTGGCACCTTCAAAAAAGTTGTCTACATAATGTTTATTAATTCATGCCCAAAAAAATAATTTTAACTTTAAAAAAATTATTCTTGCATGGAAATTATTTTGATTGCTTAAAATTATTAATCCCCTTTGGGTTGGGTGTGATGATGGGATAAACCCCCATGTGACCAATGGATAAGATAAAGAAAAGAATTCATAGATATTCAATTATTTAGGAGGATTTGTAGGTATACATGAGGTCACACCAAAATTATATATCTACAAGTACACAAATACAGAATGTCAAATCCTAGATATTTAGGTACACACATACAAACTCATATTTATAGGTACATAGTTATAAAACATTGAATCCTAGATCTGTGAGCAACCACAACCTACAATAAAAAACTAAATCCTACCCAAAATGTTTCTGAAACCCAAAAAATTTATAAAAGCATTTTTGGATAAAAGTACTAATGGTTAGGAAGTTTATTAACTAAGTGGCTCATTCCTTTTTCCTTAAAACTCATTGACTAATAAATTACCTATAAAACTAATTATATTAAGATCTTTTCCTATATTATTTTATGATTATCTAGATCATCCAAGGATGTATGAGGATAATACTAATAGAATAGATTATCTATATCATGGAAACTTAAATGCTCAACATTTTTAAAAAATCATAATAAAATAAAGGTGCTCTTCTACTAGAACTTGCTCTAATACCATGTCACAATGTGTCATGATGAAGGATAGAGGAATGTCATGATTAAAACACACTAAAATCTTAACATTCAAATTAAAATATATAAATAGATAGTCCTATTGCAAGAAAGTAACCATACATGAGTAGAATAACTAACTTGTATTCAAAATTAATAAATATCTTGAAGAGGTATATCGGAAGAAGAAAGGTAGAAGGCATATATAAAAAAGAATGTGGGATTAAGCATATATATCCTAGTGACCTAGTTATTACACCTATTTAAGTTAAATACATGTGTAAAAAAACCATAGAATGGAATTTTTGTACCCAACATCCCCCTTTTCTTTAAAAAAGAATGGGGACCCACTATTTTTATGATTTGGCCTTGTTTTTTATGTTTTACTCTACATAGCTATGTAAGTTATATAATATTGCTCCTTAATCTTTACACTTGGAAGTACAAACAATGATAGTATACATTCTGGACTAACTTATTAATGCCTTCTAAGAGTTTTTTTACTATACAAGTTTTGGGACATAGTTTTATTGGGAACTATTTTTGTTAAGGAATTGTTCATCAGACATTGGGAATTTTGTTTGGGACTTATCCATCAGATATTTTGTTCAGAGTTTTCATATCAGACATTTTGTTCAGAGTTTCCATATCAGACATTTTTCATAGAGTTTTGAAATCAGACATTTTATTCATACATTTTGTTTGAATGATGTTTTGAAGTACTTATTTAGAACTCTTTATTTAGGATTTTTGATATCAGATATTTTATTTAGAGATTTTGATCAAACATTTTGATAAAATGAAGTTCTAAAGGATTTGGTCTCTAGAGATTTTGTTCAAGATTTATGTTTAGAGCCTTCAATTCACAGGAATTGTTGGTTCATTCCCAACACAAAATATGAATCTCAACTCCTAACTAAAAAAATCCTATTAGACATAGCCAGTAAAGTAGAACTACTTCATAACAGATGCTAAATAATGTAACCTACCAACTAAACTAACAAGATTTGAATTATGTAGGCAAGGCAAACATATAAAATTTGGACATAAAAAGTGCATGAACTAGAACTAAATACAAAAAGGTTATATTAATGACATGTTTCCATCAATGTGCTCATTTGATTATAAATTAATTAAAACTCAATTAATACTTTACGAAGAAACCCTTAGTGACCTATGAATCCAATGCAAAGAAGTAATTAGTGGAAGGGATATTTCAAAGTCCATGAACTTAACATTGAGAAAACTAATTAATTATAATGGATTCATCATCTACGAGTTTTAGAGGTCTTCCACCATCCTCATTCTCCATCAAGGATTTTATATAATATACAGACACGGTGTTTAACATAATAATTTTCAATAATAGATATGATAACTACTAAGAATTATGGGATGCCGTTGATGTTATCCATGTATTTTCTTATGATGGAGATTTATCACTAACATAATTCCAATTAGTGATAGACATACTCTCTCTCAAAAGATAAGGATTGCACTTTGAGGCAACCAAGCCTGAAGTTATGTCTTGAATAGACCTACTATAGTACTTATTTTTATTAGAAAGGTGACACAATATGCCTTCTTGCATCACATGGACCACCAAATTGTATAGGCTTGTATCTCTAGTGATGATTTCCAAAGGTACTTATCTCTACCAATTCTAGATGTAATATTTTATAAACATAAGTTGGTAACATGTAATAAGCATAACTCAATTGATAAAGTTATGAGCTCATGGATTATTCTTGGGGAGACTATGGTCCTATAAGTAAAATTCCCCACCTCCATTAGTAAATTTAGAATAGGGGTCCATATAGGGATGGACTTGTTGAATAGACTGTATGTCATGCCAAGTATACATTTTCTTCACCTAGACTAGGTGCCACTTCTAGACATGTTGATGACCTCAAAAATGATGTTTGCCCTAGGATAGATCATCAATATAAAACTAAGGGAGAAATTTTTGCATAAAGGTAAGAGGCACAATTTAGATGGCCATTTTTATATGATGTCATAATTACTAGATGTAATAATGGGTACAATGTATAGAGACATAGGGGAGCATTATATCCTATCCACAAACTGTATAAAGAATAATAATTACACTTATTTTCAATCTATGTATATATACACATATACAAATCACATGAATCAAATTGTAGAATATGTATATCTTCAGGTATAGAAAATAATTAATGAGGCCCCACTACATAGGATATCAAAGACCATTGAAAATACACTAGAACTTAGGGGTGAATATTATTTATACCCAAACTATATGGTGATCATGGTCATTGGTTATAAGTTCAACCCCTTACACCTACCCAAATACCTAAAAGATAAGATTATAGAGAAATAAATTTCATGTTAGCTTTAGTGGAGTATGGAAGAGGATTTGATAAAGTAGAAGAAAGACTCTTTTTTAGGGATCCCACATGATCATAGGAAGGATGTGTTATACAATAAGGAAGTATTTCAAGGATGTAGGAAATAAAAAGAAGCACTATCAATTTTCTACCCTACCTCATAGAGACTGGGATCTTCATGGTTGAATCTAAAAGCATATCCAAGGATTTGGTATTCCATGAAAACATTTCCCCTATGACTATGAATTTATATTCTTAAATTCTAAGGGTGATGTCCAACTCTAATAAATGGCACAAATTATGGTGATTAAAGAGGATCATTTAAGGATTATTCAGGTAGAACCATCAATTTTAGTTCAAGAAATACATACAAGGATACCAACCCATACATGATGGATTACTTTATATTTATAGTTCAACCAACCCCCACAACAAATAGAGTAACAAGGGGGTCCTTCTTAATAAGATGTTCCCAAAGCATTGAAGGTTGTGAAGATAGAGCCTAGTCTGAGAGAAATTAAGCATATAGGTGATCAAGGGGAACCAATTGACTTAAAATCCTTTGATGCAAAAGGTTAGGATAACCTAACTTTATTGCATGTACAAACATCTATAACTACATTACCTATCAATGAATCTATAGTAAAATAGGTTTCTATTGCCTCAACTTAGTGAGCCTCCTTACCATCATTGAAGTCTACAATTTTCTATAATAAGAAGCCAAGGGCTCCTCCCCTCATAGACAATCCAATTGTTTATCAACCATAGGGAATATTTTTATATCCCTAATAGTTAATAATAAATGAATAATTGGAGTAAGAGGAAAAGTAAGAATTAGAAAGAGACGAGGCACTTAGCCTTGTAGCTGACAAAGTGAAGTCACCAATCAAAGATGAATAATTAGGTATGAAGGATCAACCTTTAGTACCTTATTCCAAAGTTTCCTTTTTATTCCCATTTTTTGGTTTAGTTCCCATAATTATTGTTTAAAAAACCCCTTTTCTTATTCCAAAAGTGAAGGATGTTACCTCTACCACTATTATTTCAATTTTCCTCATTGTTGTCTTGAAAACACCTTTGATCACTCTAAAAGTAAAGGATGTTTATTATACAACTATTGTTTCAATTTCCCCCATAGTTATAGTCATGTCTATTATTTCCACCACTACTGAAATTACCTCTTGGACTACTGCAACCCAAACTATCAAAATAAAAAAGGGCCTCTAAGAATATTGAAACAACACTAGCCAGATCTGATCTCCATGTCTCTTCCAACCAAATTAATCTTCCACTACCTTCTACCAGCTCCTCCCAAGATACTAATATAATATCCTTCGGGAAGGAAAAAATAGGTAAACAATTATATACAATCCATCCACTCCCCCAAATTATATGTGTGGATTGGTCTAAAATCATATGTCTATCCCTTCTTGACACAGTCCTCAAAGGAGCCTCAAAACAATTAGTAGAAGATCAATCAATGGAAATAATAGCTGAGGATATATAGTCAATAAACCTAGCCTATCTAGTTATCCCACCATGGGTAGTTTTTCTTAAATCAAAGGATTCCCAAAATCCTAATTTCAAAATCACAAAACTCCCATCCATAGCCTACTTATTTGATGAGCCCTCTAGAAAAATTCAATGGGTTAGGAAGAAGAAATTGAAGGATGAGGTTGGGAGGGAGATCATTAATATATCATTCTTGAGGAAAGGTAAGAGGTTTTTGCATTATATAAAAGGAAGAATATACATTTGGGGTAGGCCCCATACATAGAAGACTTCAAGGTCCTAGAAAAAAACTCACAAGGATGATATGATAGAATTACATGAGGGGATAGAGATGTCTGGGTAGGAGCTAGAGTATAATTAGAGAAAATCAAAGAAAAGGAGCAAAAAATCCATATTCCTCAAGAAATTGAGACTGAATTACAACAAGTTTCATCAAAATGATATAATGCTATAAAAGAAATTGAGGCAATGAGGGCATAATTAACCCCTTATATTACAAACACACACAAATTATTTAATTATTTAAATCAAGATAAAAATAAGTTGAAATTATTTATTCTTTACAATACTAAAAATTCCTATAGCC
The DNA here is from genome assembly GCA_037957365.1 of Torreya grandis. Lineage (NCBI taxonomy): Eukaryota > Viridiplantae > Streptophyta > Pinopsida > Cupressales > Taxaceae > Torreya > Torreya grandis. The sequence goes on from JARHVA010004252.1 coordinate 445,942, forward strand.
ATCTGGACTTAATGACACCATTAGAGGCATCAAATGTCCTTGAATTAGTGGTGATTAGAACTCCAGAAGCTAGAGAATGGGTTACAATAGCTGGGGTGGTGATGCCCAAGTATCAAGAACATTAAAATCTTATCTTTTAGATATTAGGTCAGTTTAAATTATCAAAAGCAAGTGATGCTATAGGCAAGCTTATAAATAGAATCAATTTTGATCAACTCTTTTAGGAAGCATCTAAGAATTTCATGCAAAGTCTATAGGGATTAACACTTAAAGATATTAAAGCTGAGTTAAGTTTTTCAACAAAGAAGGTAACACAAGTTAATATTTTCAAAGTCAACTTAAAAAATACAAAGATGGAGCATATAAATATCATCAAGAAAGTTAATAGGGTGAACAGATCCTCATTACTTAGACATTATTAGTCAATAGCATGATGTGTTACACAAATGTTGTCTTGAGTTAGAGGTGAAAAAGACTAAAGTTGTAAGTTTTAGTTTAGCACTGGCTTCTACAATCATGACTCCCAAAAAATTTAGCTTGTCCATGCAGACATCCACTTAGCCTTAATTTAAAGGCTAATTTTTTAAATATACACTCATAGTTATTTTATTTTTTACTCATAGTATACTTATTTTATAACTTGAATACAAAGTTGCGTAAGTTATTTGTAAGTATTCACATGTTACATCACATTATAAAGGCCAACTATATTTATGATAAATTTAAGTTAACTATATGTATGTATAAATTACATAAAGTTTTGAATCTAGAGTTACAATTGAGGTTCTAATTATGCCATGTAATCACAATTTTACATGTGCTTGGAGGATGAGGCAAAAACTCCTCCCCCAAGTCTATATAAACATATGTAACCCTCATTTTATAGGGTTGGAAAATTTAATACATAAGCAAATAAATTTTGATTATCATTCATCTTTTGGTGTATTTTCTCTCCAAATTCTATGTAATTAGGTTCTATTTTTTTAGCTGTTTGATTCAGTAGCTCTAAGTGTGTAATAGATATGAATTATTCTTATTATTATGATTAATATGATATTTTTATATGTGAAAAATCTATTAAATATTTAGTAATATTATTTATGATTTTTTAGTAGTTCGACTATCTCATCATTCTAATTGTGTAGAGGTGTCTTCAATGATATTTTTTTGTCTATGTGTAAAAAATACTCTAAAAGAAACAATCTTTAGCCCAAACCTATAAGTTTCCTATATCAAACTATCCTAGAATATCTAACCATGTGTGTATGTGTGTGTACAATAGCTACTAGCAATAGACATTGGTTCTAAAAGCACTTGTCCAAAAAGAATACAACCTAAGAGGTATTTCTTGAAGTCATAGAGTCCTTTTTTTCTCTACCCATCCCTTTATTTTTTAGTTTATTTTTAAGATCTACCCACTCTAGATTAATATCCATACAACTTAAAACTTTCTTAGTTTCAATTTACTTTAGATACCATTCATCCATTCATAATCTTAGTTAATAACTTGCATGTCATACCTACCATTCCATTACCTAGTTATTCAAACTACATACCTATAATTCATGCCCTATATTAGAGTGTATTTCCATTGATATTTTGAAATGTTAGAGGCTACCTCATTATGAAATGGTGTGCATAAAAACTACATCAACATTATTTTTGGCACTATAAGAAGGGATTTGAGCCTTTTTGATAAAAGAGTTTAATTTTTACATTGGGTTGCACTAGTGTTACCTAAAAGAGTGACAAGATCTAGTGTTTGGGCTAGTCTTCTAGTGTCACCTTTATCAAATGATAGAAGACCTAGATTTTTACCAATTGCCCCTATCAATAATAAATCTAGAAAACCTTCACTAGGAAGGAACACTCCCCCTATTAATCATCCCATGGCTCAACCACCCTAGTTGGTCAGATCTATTATTTCAATCTCAGGGGATGTGCATGAGCTACCAAGGAATCCTAAAAAGTATCTACCATCCTTCTCTCCATTAAGAGTTAGAATGATAAAAAAACACATCAAGTATTTAAAATTTGTACTGAGATTGATTAATATTATTAATGAATATGTTTCATGCATAATTTTTCCTTTCATGCTAATGGATCTTGCTTATGATTGGTACCTAAATCTATAATAGAATTCCATCACTTCCTATAACACGTGTCAAACTACTTTTCTTGCATAATTTAGGTAGGTCACTAGCCCTAGTTTGATATACTATCACATTAACAACATAAAGAGGGAGCCCAATGAATAAATATAGGCCTTCAATGCAAGATTTTAGAATATGTATTCTTGGTTAAGCCTAACATACAAACTAGGAGATATATTAGCATTAGAAATGTACAAGAATGCTTTAGATCTGATTGCTATAATATTATTGTGCAGGGTTCTTATTATCAACAATTTAAAATTAGTGTATGAAGAGGTTATCAACATTGGTAAATATATTAATCTTCAGGTACCTATCACACTTAGTGTCAATAATCATCTCCCAACATTGAATCCAGTTCTACATGTGAAGCATAATGTCCCTACATTTAATTAAAATTAGTTATACACACCACCTTGTCTGACACAGATGACACATACAAATTATAGATTTTTTAATAGCCATGCATAAGGTAATAGTTATGAGTAGAATTAGTATCTAACTATGCCCTCTACTATTGTTGTCTATGGTATAGATTCTACAAAATTAGAACTAGATGCCATACAAAAGATGGTTCAAAAGTTAAGTAATGATTTCCTTGAAATAAATATAGGAAATATTAATGACCCAAGTAATAATCATAATTATGGGTTACAAAGTTATAATATACTATTTTATAGGCCTAAAAATAATATAGAGTAGTCTAATAAGCCTCTAGAGATCAGTATAGTGGAGATAGCCTTGCCCAATTGGTTTAGAATTCACAAAACATCTTAGCATGGTAACTTGACTATGTGTAATTTTGTGTAGCTTTTGATATATTTCAAATAGAGGTGGTGAGGCAAGATTTTATGCATAACCCAATATAATTATAATAGGACTCTATCCCTTTAATCACTGTTACATTCTTTGAGACTCATGAATTTCCTTTCCTGAGTGAAAATGACAATGTTCTAGAAGAGAACACCAATGAGATTCATGCTTTCCATCAATTACAAAAAGGTGGTTAAAACCTAAGGAATAAGCATCCCTTCATAATTTCCACTCCTTAAATACTACAACCATTCCACCAAAACCAAAAGATGATAACAATCTACCTCTCTTGAAAAGGAATGATTAGCTTCAAAATATGGAGGAATAGAGTAAGGGAGGGTATAACATTGTTGAGGACATGAAAAAAATAAAATTAAACAATACACTTCATGAATTATCTTAGATTATTGAAAATAAATAACTCATATGGAAGTCAATCATAAGGAAGTCCCCTGTGGAAAAGACAAAATCTCCTGTAGAGAAAACAAATGCTTTTAACACAAATGTCATATATAAAATCAATCCAGAAGTTCTATCATTTTTCCTAACTATCAAGGCATTTGGTAATAATATTAATAATTACTTAGTTGATTTTGGAGCTTCATAAATTATGATGACTACTTATATTTTTCAAAATATTGGCCTAACTCCAAGATCAAAAAAGAGAACAGTCTCATAGTTCGATAAAATAGTGATACCTATAATTAGAGAGCTCACTAATGTGTGTATTAGAGTAATATCTAAACCATGAGGACATATTACTATCGGCATCCTTGTGTTAGAAATACATGAAGGGTATGGATTTTTACTAAGTAGGGATTGATCTAAACCACTCAATGGATATCTCTTAATAAATTTCTCTCATATTTAGCTACTATGGAGAGGTCTTCCAAACCAAATTTGGATTGATTGGGTACCAAGGATGAAGTATCCTATCACTGAGTATAATTTCAAGAATGAAGAGGTAATATATGAATCCTCTAGCCTTTATATTTATACTTTCACTACAATAAATGAAATATAAGAACTAGAATCCTAGGGCCCTAGTCAATTATGGACTCTCCATTTTGATGGTGTCATATCCAAACAAGGATGAGGTATATGAATTAAATTAATTGATCCACAAGGGAAGAAGTTCCTAAAAGCACACAAACTATATTTCCCTTGCACCAATAACAAGGCTAAATATGAAGCATTGATTTTAGGATTGTACTTTATTCTAAAAAATGATGTTAAGTAGTTTTTAGTATATGGGTATTCAAAGCTAGTAGTTAATCAAGTTAATAATAAATACCAATGTAGGCTATCATATATGAAAAGATATAAATATAGATCATGGGATTTGATTTAGAGCTTTGAGTATTTCAATATAATAGTTATTCCCAGTCAATAAAATTAATCTGTGTATTCACTACTACTTTTGATGCCAATTTGGAACCTCTCCAAGAATATCAATTACAGAGATTCTCCATTGAGCTAGTGTCATGTCTTTATGTTCCTAAAAATGTAGAAAATTTCCAAGTCTTTGATAATGACCAATATATCATTTGGTTTCTAACCAAATCAAGATAATTTGAGTCCCAAATCATTGATGATAAGGGAGTTAGTCATCTTTGATATGAGGAGTTAGATGAGGAAGGTGTCATCCAGCTCAAATAAAATCATCTCCTAACTAGTTTGGTTTCCTTAGAAAGATAATTTGATGTAGATCCTTGAGCTCAAAAAAAAATTCAACTAAAAATTAATGATTATAACTTCAAAAGGGAGAACTTGGGTGATGATAATAGCCCATGCTACATCAATATTAGCCTTAGTTATACTCAAGAAGAAAGGGAATGGGTGAAGGATTTACTCACCCAATATAAAGATGAGATTACATGAATGTATGATGACTTAAATTTTTATGACACAAATTCCATCACCCATACAAATACACTAAAACCAAACCACAATCCATTAAAAATAAGATAGAGACTAGTGAATCCTATCTTAGAACCCCTCATTTAAAGAGAAGTGGAAAAACTATTAAGTGCAAGGATAGTCTTCCCAATCAAACATTCTACATGGGAGGCCAATTTAGTCCCAATCATAAATAATAATAGATAAATTAGATTTTTTTTGATTTTAAAAACTTGAACAAAGCTTATTAGAAGGACAACTATTTGATGTGCTCCCTATACAAGACTATTCAAATAGTTAGTGGCTCTAAAATGATTTCCTTCCTAGATGGATTTTTAAGTTATAACTAGGTGTTAGTATAATCAAAATAGATAATTAAGACTACATTTACTATAAAGTGGGGTGCCTATGCATATAAGAGGATGCCTTTTGACATAATAAACATAGGAGCCACCTTTCATTGAGTAGTGGATCACACATTTCAAATATTAATAGGTAAATATATATTCATCTATATGGATGATCTTACTATTTTATCCAATAATAGGAATGATCATGTAGTCCATCTATAGTCAATATTTAAAATATGCCAAATATTTGGCATCTCGCTAAACCAGAAGAAGAGCATATTTGGATTACTAAGGGTAAGATTTTAGGACATATCATTACAAAGAAGGAATTATCATCGATCCAAATAGAATCCAATGGATTTTAAAGATTGTGCCACTAAACATCAATAAGGATCTCAAGTTTTTCTTTGGGAAATTTTATTTTGTAAGAAAGTTTATCTCAAGATTTGTAGAAATTGTGAGACCCCTCAATACAATGCTCAAATAGAAAGCTAAATTAGAATGGATAGTTGAGGCTTAAAAGTATTTTCAAGTCATAAAATATGCCATATCTCAATCCATAGTAATTATTAGTCTATATTTCATAAATGACTTCTACTTATACTCATTTAGTTAAGAACATATAATTATTGTTGTCATAACATAGAAAAAAGATGAGACTGAGCATCCCATTACATTCATGAGTATGAATATGAAGGATGCAAAACTCAGGTACACCATGATTGATAAACAAATATTCACTCTTGTGAAAGTGGTGAAGAAATTATGACACTAAATATTGAGAAATAAGACCATCACTATCATATCAAACCTTGTTGTCAGGCTTACCTTAACACAAAATGAATTAGGAGAATGCAAAGGCAAATGGATGGAAATTTTGTAGGAGTTTGATATAGAAATAAATATTACTAAAATAATTTAAGGTAAATGAATAATCCATCTCATGAATGATCCTAATCCATGCATTACTATTGAAGAGGATTGCAATTCCTAGGTGTTCAATGAGGAATGGCATACTAACAATAAACTAATATCTACTTATAATTACTTATCCCCTAAAACTCAATCAATAATGAAGAAGATATTTTAGGCTCAAATTTATCACTACATGATTAATAAAGGAGTTATTTATAGGAAAAATTATGAAGGCATCTACCTTAGATGTGTATCAATAGAAGAGGCTCATGAATTTTTTGAAAACCTACACCAAAAGATAGGTACTGGTCATCCATCACAGAACACCATGGCTCACAAAATACTAAGAATTAGTTGTTACTTGATAAAAATCTCCAAGGACACCCATTCCCAAGTATGTGTCATGAATTCCAAGCTTTAGAAAAACTAAAAGTACATGCAGCAATGCCCTTGCAACCTATTATTGAAAGAAGTCCATTTGCCTAGTGGGGATTGGACTTAATTGGTGGCATTAACCCAAAATCTTCATTAGGTCATAATTTTGTACTCACTACCAAAAATTATAGAACACAAGATGTGATTTTCTTCTTAAAACAACACATCATAACTAGGTTTGGCATCTCATCTCTCTAATTTGTGACAATGGGCCATTATTCATATAATCTAAATTCACTGAATGGGATCATGACAAATAGATCAATTTCAATTCATCATCTAACCACTATCTTTAGGGAAATGGATTGGCTGAATCAATGAATAATAACCTGATAGATACAATTAAAAAAATGGTTGGGGATAAGCCTAGGGACTGGAATAATCTACTTATGTATACCCTTTAGGTAGACCAAAAAAGACATAAGTAGACCCTGAAGGCATCACCCTGTCTATTGGTATACTTCCAATCATGTTAAATTTTTTGACGTATCAATTCATGTAAGAATATATGGAACCAACAGATAAAATAGAATCTTGATTACTAGATATAATAAAAATAGAAGTTTCAAGTATTGAGCCCATATATACTTTCATAAAACACCAAGATGTAATAAAGATATGGTTTGAAAAAAATTTTAAATTAAAATAATTTAAAAACTCTAATATAGTTCTTCTATGAGATAAAGACCATGAAAATAAAGGCCAACATGATAGATTTGTCCCATTATGAATCAGACCATACCAGATTTTAGAGATCCTAGGCAATAATGAATTTTGTCTAAGGGACCTTCAAGGCAATGAACTCACATACCTAGTAAATAGGTATTTTTTGAAATGTTACTTCATGGTTGTACCATCTAAAGATTCCCTTGAGTGATGAATAAAACATGGTAAAGTTACTAGTAGTTTAGTTTCTTCCTTCCTAGTTTAGTTTGTTGCTTTCTAGTTTAGATGTTTTATTATTTTGTATGACAATTTTAATTAGTTTATCCTGACATGACCAAGATAACATCCTACCATATGGGGCCCTATTTTATGCTTAAATTGATGTATGGTAAATGTGAATTATAAAGGGATTCATAACTTGGGATCTATTCATAAACAAATTATACATCTATGTTTGAGGTCTTCAAGATTTAGGTATGTAATCATAGTCCTTTAGGGTTGTGTCACAATTTAATATTTATAATATCTATGTAAAATTTGCTCTTTAATACTCCATATGAATTTTTAAAATTTTCTCACTAAATTGGATTAAACACACTTTTCATATTAATACTTTTTTTTGAGGTGATAATCACTGATGTAGATGTAGCTAATAAGGATGTTTTGGTAAAAAAAAATTATTTTATAACTACACTAGCTCACAATGTTTTGGATCTCTTCCTTCCATTCAAAAAAATAAAAATAAAACCAATGTGTTTGAAAGAGTGATCAATAAATCCCAAATAAAATATAAAAGAGATCAAAAGCTCACATGATAAATAAGGTCAATCTACCATGCATCATGATCAAAGAAGAGAAGGAAGAGGAGAGAAGGAACCTAAGTTATCTCTGTCAGGGTTGTGGAAGCCTCATTGGTAATAGAGAAATTCCTAAGCTTCCATAATTTAATAATATTTAAAATAACTAGACCAAAACCTACAACTATTACAAGTCTTTGAAAAGATCCTCACAACAAGTGTTAAATAAACATCACTTTAGCACACACAAATCCATGGATGTAAAGATAAGTATGTTGTATGATGTAGTTTGGAGTCTCTTTCATATCTCTAATTCTAATATTTTTCTTTGGCATAGTTGATGTTTGATTTTAGATTTCTAACAAAAATTCTAAGTTCTTGACTAATCAAAAGTATTCCCCCCAGACGTCACTATTTTTTATACCCAACATCCCATTTTTATTTCAAAAATAATGGGAACAATTTTTTTTTTGTGATTTGGCCTTATTTCTTATGTTTTCCTCTATGTATTTATTTCATAGAATTTTTTATTATATTCCAATAAAGGAGAGAAATTAAAATTGAAAAGGGTATGGTCAAAAAACCTATTTGGTTATGTACACGATGATCTAGATGAATTTAGATACTCCTCTTTGGCTTGGGAGGAATGACCTATAGATAAGAAATCACTCAAAGAAATGGTTTGATTAGTTAGATAATAGGGTAGATTTCCTAGCAAGTTAGACCCATGAAGCACAATCTTCATTAGAGGTTGTCAATCCACACTTTTTAACAATCAAGTTCTGAAAGATAAATTACTAGCATAAACAATAGAAGATACTGAAATTAGATAAAATAAGTTCTTTGTATAAGAATAGATGAAATTGACTAATTATAGGAATAATCAGGTCAATATTATTTCTAAATTGGTTAGGTGTGGTTCAAAAAATATTTCAAGGTTATATGAATCGATAGGAATTTTGAAAGTGGTACTTGGTTAAGGGTTGATAGGGTAAAATAACATGTTATTTTATGTCACAATCACTATCGATGGTTGAGGTGACCATTGGCAGTTAGGGTAACCATCAATGGTTGAGGTAACAATCAATGGTTGAGGTAACCATAAATAATTGAGATAGACTATTAGTGGTGGTTATGGGTTGGGTCTAAGTAAAAAAAAGGTTAAAGGTTTTAGAATGAGATTCTAAGAGGTTGTCTTGGGTTGGGTTGATTATGAAATACAAATAAATTGACTGAATAATTAAAAATAGATACTTAGCTTGCTAACAGTTGATCTAGTTAACAGTTGATGAGGATTTTTAATAAACTCATTGATGGAATCTAGCATAATTTTGGTGGAGTAATGACACTTATATATTAGCCAATAGATGGCATCACTTTGGATCTCTATCATGATGAATGGATCACTGGGTGAATACCTATAAAGGAGAATGTTGATGCAAGAGGCCCTGGCTCTGGATGGTTTACTAATTTTGAATCTAGATTCACTCTCTCCTCCTCTCTCTTTATAAGAAGGAAGGAGGGGTGAAACAATATGTTAACAAGAGGTCTAACTTGATATCTAAATTTATCTCTCACATGCATGGGATCACACATGAATTAGATGAGATAATTATAATAAATCAAGGTGTAGTGATGTGGTAGTTTGATTATTTAGGTGGTACAAACCTAACCATCAATGGTCAAGCTAATAATCAATAGTTAGGGTGACCATTGGTAGTTGAGGGTCTAAGGTTAAAGTTGGTAAAAAGGCTAGTGGGCCAATTTACCTAATCAACTAACTAATTTAAGGTTGCATTCAAATGGTTGGGGGATGGTTCATATGAGGTCCTAAGGTGTTCTAGGTGTGTTTTAAAGCTTAGAACCATAGTGTGTTATTTTATAGTGTCTACATTTTACCCCTTTTATTATGTAGTTTATATTAGCCAATGGTAAAACAAAAATACAGTATTGGTTGAAGGTTTGGTTTCCCTAATCATGGATGTATTCCCCCTCAAACTAAGAATTGGTGATGTGGAATAGAGTTAGCTACAATTTTGATAAGTGGTTAAGGTAGTGGTTCATAGGTTAGGCACTAAAGCATTAACATGCACATAAAGTCAAACTAGTTATGATAACCAAGATCATGCATTGACTAGGTTACCATTATTGGTAAAAATTATGATTGATATTAGAAGGACAAGTGACAAGTGGACCACATAATCATATGGGATGGTTAGGATACACTCGTAAACTCAAGTCTCCTAGACAATTTTGATTCTAGAAAGAAAAGTGACAAGTGTACCACATGAGGGTATGTGATGATTATGAACACTCCTAAACACAAGTCTTTTAGATAGGTTTAGTGTTGTCATGGGTAGCCCAAATAGGAAGTGCTCTCATGAAAACAAAAAATTGATCGATAGTGTGCAAGGTAGCACAACTTTAGAAAACTATTCAACTAAGCAAGTAGTTGGTGTGGTAAAAAGGACCAAGGCAAGGTCATCGTAAAGCATGTGATAATTAGGCCAAAACTAACTAGTGGTGAAGTTGATGTGGTTAGTGGTATGGTTAGTAGAGAAGGGGATCTCTATGGGTGGGCATATGGTGGGGGTGCTAAAAAGTTGTGTTCTTGAGGTAAAAGTAGAATGCTAATAGCTTGACCATCGATGGTTAAGGGTTTTGAAGTTGACCATCAAGGGTCACCCTGACCATCAATGATTAGGTGCAAACCCTAAAATGGTGGAAATAAAAGTGTGTATGTGAGTCATTTAAACTCATTTATGACTTTTGACTCCTGACAGTTAGAGCTTTGGTGTTTTGTGTGAGAACTCAGATAGTGATTATTTAGTGGGTAAGGTTGATATGTTGAGGTGTACTTTTGATTGAGTAAGCCAAAGTGTTAGAGGGTTGATCAAACCAAGATGCAAGGTGGACAAGGATGTGGCTAGGTAGCAGGTCCCAAGATTCCCCCTTGATGATGATCGAGGAATGAGGTAGGGGATATTATCAATTTATAGTATATATTTGATTTTATATTTGCATTGGGTTTTAATTTGGTTGATTGGTTATTATTTTTTGTTTGGGTTTTGGGTTTGACCTAATTTTTAGGGTTTGCTTGGTTTTAGGGTGAAATTCATGGCTAAATTTTAAAACTAAGAGGGTTAGGTTAGTTAGGTCAAGGTAAGGGATAGAAATTTATGATAATTTACATATTATTTGGTATTATTAGGTGAGGGCAGGCTTTTGGGTGTTTTGTTAGTGGTCACACATAATTATTATCAGTGTTATAACTAACCATCGACGGTTAATGATTGTTAATCAATGGGTTGCCTGACCATATATGGTCATCATGACCATCAATGGTTGATAGAAATGGAAATGATTTTTTTTTGAAAAGGTTGAATGTTGTTAAAGTTTAAAGTTTTAGTTAATATTTTGGCCAAAAATGATGTCAAGGGTAATGTTTAAATGATGAAGGTTGATAGGTAATAGTGTAAGTTGCCACTAGCATTCAAGGGGTACAGGGTGAAATGATTTAGATACAATGTTGATTAATTAGGGTGAAAATAAGGTAAGATAGGAGTTTAGATTTGGAGATAATCCATAGGTATAGGTTGTAAGAGGGTAAGTTCATAGGATAAAATAGTATAGATAACTAAGTTTATTTGCTATCAAACTTTGCAAGCATGGAAGAAAATTTAAATTTGAGATTGGGTTCCTTGGATCTTCATTAAGATTCACTGAGGTATGACTACTGGTAACTAGGCATACATGAAGGAGGTGGGGCTTGGTGTGATTTTACATTACCAACACATGTCACAGGATGTGGTGATGATAGTGGCCCTTATTAAGAGATAGGATATGACCATTAACACCTTCTTACTACACATTGGTTAGATGATAATCTTAATTGAGGATGTTTAAAGGATTACATAGCTACCTATATAGGGTGAGCTCATTTACCACATTTAGAGGGATGAGAGAGATGAGTTCATGGATCATTATATGGATATGACCATAATTTTTCTAGGTGGTATGTTTGGGGTGTAATTTACACTCCATTATACCAAAGGGTGAGAGATGATAAGAGGTTGATGACCACAATGATAATGACAATCTCATGTTTTACCATACCAAATTCAAGTCATGGGTGGTTCTTGTACCTATTGATGGAGGTTCTAGTGGAGATACTACTATGGTACATAGTGTTTGGTTAGGTGTTTATGCTTCTAATCTAAACATACATGGATCTATGGGGTTTCAAATCTCATAAGATGTATGGTATCAACATAGGATTTGTTATTCATTATTGGGCTTATGATCACATCTAGGCATTGAGATCAATGGGGCTATCATGGGAGGGGCACACACAAATGGAGTTTAGAGTAGGATTCATATGGCAGTGAGATGGTTTTTTGCTTTTAGGATTAGGTGTAAAGGTTTTCAATGTTGATTTGTTTAGAGGTGCACTAGATGCTTTGGTTGTTGGTGATGTGATTTAGAGGCCATACATCAAGTTTCTAGAGTAGGCTCACTATAGGAGACATAAACTATCCTTATAAAGCTATATATGAATCTTTGATTGGAGAGAGGGTGAGATAGATCTCATTCCTTTTGATAGGGTTTGGTGATAGTTTGGCCTAGTTTAGGGTATTCTAGGTTCATTCCTAAGGTATAGATAGGAGTATGTAGAGTTTCTAATCTTAGAACCACAACGAGTTTATATTTTCATTTATCATGAGGACCTTCTATCTAGGGCTGAGATGAATGATGTAGGCTTTATAGATGGGTACCCTACATGGTACTAATCACTCTATGATACAACTAATTTTAGGGGTGATGATGGTGGGTGATAGGTGATGGATGTGGATCTAGCTGGGAGAGGTACTCAAAAATCTTAGATATAGGGTGTTTCCCTATATTTTTAGATAATGACTATAAAAAGAGATCATGCATGAACAACATTAGTCATGACATAGGATTCCATGGTAGCATTATAGGGTCAGCTGGCTATGGCATAGAGTCAAGTGTTTATAGTTATAAGTGAGAGGGACTAGGCTAGATCTACCTTATCCTTGGTTACCCAAGAGAGGGATTCCTTGAGATAGGCTAGAGGAGGAGCCTCAATACCTATAGGACCACTGATCACTATCCCCATAGCATGATATATACCCATAGTGGAGGAGTTATGCTATTACAAGTCCATAGTCTCGATATGTTGTCCCATTGAAGGGGTGAGAATAGAACTAGTTTGGAAAGTGATGTTAGTATAGAAATACTAAGCTAGTGGGTTGCATCCATAGGAGGATAGGGAGGTGACTCAGGAGGATAGGCACTAGGAGGTAGTGATGCCTCAGGGGCATAGTCATGATATGGTTTTGAAACATTATATTTTGTTGTATATCATTTTGATACTAGATTATAAGTTGATTGAGTGAGATGTATATTTTGAGAGAGATACATGTATATTTGTTGTATTCATGATGATTATGTGGTTATTTATGCTTATAAACTCATGATCTTTGCACATTATTTATCATTCATGGTGTTGATGTTCGTGTTGATTATTGATGATGTTATGGATTATGGTTATGATATGGACTCACCTAGCTAGGCATGTGATGTCTTTTTATTTATGTTGATGATGATGTTTGGTTATGGATCTAGATGATGTTGATATGATGGTCATAGTTGGTATGTTTTGATATGATAATGGTTTGTGTGATAGACGGACAATGCAATGATGTTCATCACATGGATTATTTTCTATGGTTTGTTTGTTATTGTTTATGATGATTTTAATGGATGTGATGATTCTAATTTCATGTTTGGAGATGACAATTGATATGATGATGTTGATTATAACATTGAATGAGTATATTCTTATTCATTTATATTTAGACATGTGGTGAAAGTGATTTATTTCTTTACTTTTCTTGGATGTTATGATGTTTATGGTTATGTGCATGGATATGGTTAATGCTAACAATTTTTTCTTTTTTTCATGATATGATGTTGATATTATGTGATGTGCTTATGATTATGGTGATTTTTATTAAGGTAGAACAAAAAGTAAGTTGAATAACAAAACTAGATATGAGAAAGAGAAGATAATCTAGAGACAAAACATCTAAGTGAATATATCAACCAGTTATGAGAGGATAAGAAGAGGGCATGATGTTTCTTCTTTAGCAAGGACAAAAACAAAACCAAAGTTATATTTTCTTAAGGAACATAATCCCATTAAATTCTTCACATTAGCATTCGTTAGTTGGTTAAAAGTTGTCTTCATCACATAATGTTAAGTAAACTCAAAATCCATTGCTTGTAGTGTATAAAGGGGAGATGGATGAAAATGGAACCTTTTTGTGAGACTAGCATTCCTCTTTAGGGGTTTACCAAAGTGTTAGTATAAACAAGTATATGCCATATAAGGTGTAGACTGGTTGATGCAATAAGCCTACTCATGAGAGTTGATTGTTACTTTATAAATTATTGCATATGAGAGCTGATTGCAGCTTTCAAAATTCTTTTGATTTTTTTAATGCTTGATAATGGGTCTTTTGGTAATTATGTTGTTGCTTGGGAGGGTTGAAAAATCTAATTGATATGGGAAGCTTCCAATAAATTGCTATGCCGTGACAAATTCATTACCCAACCATCCTTTAAGGGAATGGTATGGGTTTATATGCTTTGCTTAATGCCTTTGATAGTTATCCTTTAAGGGATCAGTCTACCTTATTTTGAATAATTTTGATATGTTTCTAGTAGTTATCCTTCAAGGAAGTAGTCTGTGAATGCTAGGAGTGACCCATGATTATTTTTGGTTATGAATTTGGTTTTTCTTGTTTGATTTTTTTCTTGACATAGACTTGCTTATATAGGCTTTAATTTTGACCTTTATGAAATCAAAATGAAAATCAAAAGAATGTTGATTAGGTGTAAATAAGTATAGGCGAAAATGATCATGGGAATTTGTCCTGTAAAAGGGGTATAAAGTACCATAAGAATCATGCCATTGGTAAAGCCATGGTACCCATTATTTAAGACTAGATAATTATTGTGATGGATAACCACATTATTTAGTTTTAATTGGTTGCCTCTAAAATATAGAGATGAATGTGGTTTGAAATCAAGGGATGAGCTTAAATAGACAAAAGGTGAGTTTGATCCTTTTTAATAAAAGAAAGGACATAGATGTGAACACTAAAGGGCTCAGGTTTTGGGTTACCTTTGAGAGAGGAAAATTGATAAGCTCTTGATCTAAACTTGTGCATTATGATATAAGGTCCAAGATAATTGAAGGTAAAATTTCCCCGCTAGCTTTTCTCCATATTGTTGATATGTTAATTTTATTTTAGGATGAAGTCTTTGATATTGAATTTTTTCACTTTAAGGTGTTTGTTATAGGCATGTTTGATTCAATCTTAATATACATGAAGATGGGTAAGGGTGGTTAATGATGCTCATCAAGTAGCTCAATATGGGATAAATGATGTTGACAAATAATTGTCTTCAAAAATGATATATTGTAGGGATATGCAAAGAAAAAGAATTTGGACTTTGAGAGGTAAGATAAACTCCATGCCATACACAAGAGAGGATGGGGTAGCACCCATAAGGGTTTGAATTCTAGTGAAATACACCCATAAGGTGAAGGGGATGTTCAAATTCCAATCCTAACTAGATGCATTGACCATTTTAGTTAGCATGCTGTAAGGATTTTTATTAGAGGCCTTGACCTATCTATTAGCTTATGGATGATAGGGTGAAGAGAAACTTAACTTGATTTTGCATGCATTATAAAGACATTAGACTTGTTTGTTTTCAAAATATTTACCATTGTCAATGATAATTTTGTGGGGAACACCAAAATGATAGATAATGTGATAATTGATAAAGTCGATATTATTTCCATCTTTAGTTGAGATAAGAGGAATAATATCTACCCATCCAATAAAATACTCAATTGTAGTGATGATAGAATGATGTCACTATGAATAATGGGGGTTAATTTCACCAATAAGTTCAAAAACCATTGTGATAAGGGCTAGAAATCCATGGATATGCAAAGACTATGGCTAGGTGCGTGATGTAAATTGGCATGTTGTTGTTAACACTTAAGACACTTTTTCACATAATCACAATGGTCATGATTAAGGGTATGCTAGTAATAACTAAGGAACAATATGTGTTTATTGATTTTTAGGCCACTAAAGTGTCCCCCACATATCCCATCATGTGTTTCCTTTATAACATGAGATTCTTTGTGACTACATAGGCAATGGAAGAGGAGACCATCAAAGACACATTTGTAAATAATTCCCCCTAGTATTGTATAACATGAGGTACTCTAGTTAAATGTTCTTCGAGCATTCTTGGAAAGATATAAATAAATAATGGGAAAAATAAGATAGTTGAAGGTCTACTAATACTAAAGGTCAAGTTGGGTGTCTTCCACATTAAATATGGTGGGATACTATGGTTTGACATAAGAGGTTTGGGTAAGTCTATGGATAATGATAGATATCTTAGAGTCAGAGGGTGTAGATGGGATCTGAGAGGTGAGGGAAGCCATTATATAATCAAACTTTTTCATTAATCATGGGGTGGTTTAGATATGGTAGTGTTTAAATGATGTTAAGATTTAATCAAATAGTTGTTTGTAATATTTCAAGACATCATTCTAGTTGTCCCCCAAAAATATCACTCATTTTTGGGACAACATTTGAACTATTTTGGTCCTACAGACCAAAATTATCTCTTTCCTTTCCAAAATTTGTCTTGAACATTCAAATTCCTCATTTTTCAAGCTTTTCAAAAATCTACAGACTCTACAGGCTTAAATCTATGGACTCTATAAATAGGCTCATTTCTATAAGTTCAATGGGCTTCACAGCTTCTGTAGGTGGGTTCAATCAAAAGAATCAATTTCTAATAATTTGTCATTTTTAGAATTGGTTCATCGCCTTGGTTCAAACAGAAATATCCATTGGCAAGCATCAGTAGCAAGTTCAACATTTGGTTCGTCCTTTGGTTCAACATCAAATGGTTCAAATGAGGGTTCAATGTTTGGTTTAATGCTTAGTTCATCAACTTGGTTCATTCAATTGAACCATCGGCTTAAACCATTTTGGTTCAAAGCTTGGTTTAACCGATTGGTTCAATGAAGTCGTTCAAAAAGAGGTTCAAAGCTATGGCCCAAAAGGGCAAGTCTAATCTAGAAAAGTGTCAAGCAGAAAGCCGAAAGAAGACCAAGGGGTGATGCACATGAAGACATCAAATTCAACACAACAAATTAGCCATTGAAAACATAGTGACAAGCACACAAATGTTAGAATTCAAGACAACAAAATAACTATTGATCCTTTGAACCTACAAACTATAATGCATTCATAGACTTCAAGGCCAAGACCAGCAAAAAGCGAGGAAGGAACAGAATAGCAAACTGAATCCAGGACCTGATTTAACTAACCAAAAAAGGAGGAATGATGAAGGTAAGATCAGATCACCAGGTGGACATTGAAAGTTGCAAACATTCAATAAGCATGACTTATTTCCCTACATTGATAAACTCAAATGGGTAAAATGCCCCTAATTTCTAGCCTATCTTCTTAACAGATTCCAAAGCAAAATGATGTATTACTATTCTCGAGTCCTTCTTGAAAATAGATTCCAAAGCAAAATGATGTATTACTGTTCCCGAGTCCTTCTTGAAATGGCTATATAAGGAACTCTCTTCTATTGTAAAATGATCTCTTTTTTGATAATTAGAATGAAACTCTGCCTAAATTGTAAGGCAATATTGAGACTTTGAGCTCAAATTGTTGATCATATTTTGTTACTGGAATAAGAAAGCAAGTGACTTTTTAGACTTTGTTCAGTAATATCTTTATTGTTGAGGAAACTATTCTTATGTCTTTTTCTTCAATATATTTTCTATTCCTTTAATTCAACAAGCAAAATTAGTGACAGCAGTCAGAAAGGTGTCCTAAAGAGTCAAGTGTGGAGAGACTTTGTGCCCCCATAATTGCCTTTAGTGTGTTTTCTTTTCATTTATGTGTAAAGGACTTTGGGATGAATTTATGCCCTCATTGTCTTTCGTATCTTACTCTTGAGCAATCCAGGTGGAGACTTTATGCTGCATCTCGATTGGCTGGTTATTACATCCTTTGTTACATTTTGTTGTTACTACCAAGAGTATTCTTATGGTTTGCTAAATTGTACTTCTGAAAAAAGAGGAGTCTTGTCTATCATTTCCCTTAAGTTTTTCCTTTGATCCGCATGCATTTATCTCTAAAAAGAGAGAGATGGATGGTTTTTCATACCCTTGAGTATTATTTTCTATATATATATATATATATATATATATATATATATATATATATATATATATATATATATATATATATATATATATATAGCTTGTCTATAGGGAACCTCCCCTTGATGAGAGGAGAAATCAGTCCCCTTTTGATGTGGTAAACCTACACATTTGAATGACTAATCTTCCTACTTTGGCTGATTTGACCTATTTTGTTTATCAGTACACTGATCGACAAAATATTCAACCAACAGTTTTTGGTGACTCTGCTGCGGAAGAACGTGCAGTTTGAAGCCTCAAGTTTTAGATTGAAGTAGTTCCTTCCCTTATCCATTATATATTCTGGTGACTCCCATCTGGGTCTTACCCATTATCCATTAATAGCCTTACCATTTTCATCCATCTCCATTATATTATCTGGTCTACAAAATTAGAGCTAATGGGAAAGAAAGCACAGTTTGAAGCCTCAAGCTTTAACTTGAAGTAGGGCCAATTTATTTTCCATTTTTGTCTTATAATTTGGAAACTCCACTCAGATGTGTTATCCCTATTATTATAATCTGATCATGGCAGATCGAGGCCCCTGGGGTAACTCATTTGGCCCACTCAACTTGACTCCACCTCTACATGAACTCCCACGTAGTTCAAGAAAGAATTTTCCCAAATTCTTTGGTGATGGGATAGTTCACCATGATGAACACATTGTGGCCTTTAGCATAGCTTGTGGTGTTGCAATGGTGGAATTTGAATACATTGCAGTCATGGTTTTTGTGGAGACACTACAAGGTGCTGCTACATACTGGTTCTACCATCTGTAACTTGGATTAGTGACTAATTGGGATACACTTAAAGCCAAGTTCAAAGCAAGATTCAAGCCCACAGAAGATGCACATGCCTTGTTGGCCCAGCTCACATAGATGAAGAAGGATCCCCATGAACCTATGAGGGACTTCATTACCAGGTTCAACAAGCTGAGGCACAGGATTCCCATGATCACCCAACTGACACCTCAGAATCTCATGTATTTCTTCATCAACTCATAGCTGCCTGAAGTGAGTTTTCTGTTGAGACGATCTAGACACATAGACCTTGAGGCTACTCAAGACTTGGCTACTGAGTTATAAGATGACCTTATCTTGGTAAGAAAGATAAGGAGAGATCCTAACAGAGCTAAACCCTCTTCATCTTCTGAGTACTCACCAATAGTCACCTTTGACCCAATGGTACAAAAGCTGGCAAATGAATTGCTAGCCTTGAAAAGGCAAATGGCACAAGGTATGTCTTCTACTCCTCTTTATAGAAATGCACCAAGGAGGACATTCCCTAATCAACCATATCAAGGCAATACTGCCAGAAGTCAAGGGTAACCAAATCGTCTTCCTCCCCCATAGAGGAATCCTACCCTTGAAGCACCTCTAACAAACTCGGTAGTTGGATATCTGTAAATAGAGCATGTATCCTATTTCCAACCTAAGTCAGAGTAAGAAAATGACACTGATCTCTTTAGGGAGGATATAGAATAATCAGCTAGCGACTCCCACATTGGTTTCTTGAATTACCAAGATGAACCCAGAAGTGAAGGTGAAGCAATCAAATGATCATACACAGTATTCACCTAGTCCTAGAATATGTCAGCCCAGTAGGCTGATAAAGAGAAGATAGAGGAGCAACCCCAACCAGTAATTTCAATTACTAAGTAGAGAACCCCTCTTCCATTTCAATAAAAGGACCCAATGATTACCAAAGAAGTAAGTACATCAAACATCTCTGTACCTTCTACTTCAGCTTCACAAACCAATCCTCCCCCTCCCAAAAATCAAAAGGATGAACTCCCATCCTCTCTTCCAAATCCATTCTAGTCATTTGACATGATTGATCATGTCAAGGAATCCAAAATTCAAATGATTGAGTTTGAATCCCTGCAAGTCAATCCTGAGCAATTAGACATTGATGGAGAACCAGATGCAAACCTATCTGAGACAAAATATGTGGTCACCCAAACATCAACCCCTACAACACAAATTTTGTTTGAGTCTTCAAGCAGGGGTAATTATTTATTTACCATAGAAGATGTTTATTTTCCTGATGAAAGTCCTGTAGTTGACAATCTAGGAATTGATCCAAACAAGACTTCAAGAGAATTGGTTTGATGCAATATAAACAAGGAAGGATCTTCCATCTCTAATGAAGATAAATCTAATAGGAGATCAACTTATGATGATGATAGCAATTCTTCCACCAATGATGAAGTTGGGACTATGTTGATATCTCCTTAAGGAAATATTCTTCCCTCATGCAATTTGCAAGTCAGCATTTCTTCCATAGCTAGATATAGATCTTTGTTGCTTAGATTAAACACTACTCAGGGTGAAGAAGTCAAACTCCTTCACATTAAAGGAGATGTTGAGTTGATGGTTTGTCAAGAGTTTGATATGGACAATCCAATCATGTGCTGGAATGGACCAGTAGAACAACAAGTTATGATGGTGTACCATACTACTGCAAATCAAAATCAGGTAAAGGAATCCTTCACCAAGAGAGCAAGGAGTTATGGTTTCCAGTTTGAAGACTACATCTTGCCTTGGAATAAGAAGAAGAAAAAGCCAAGGGGAAGACATAGAAAATTGGTTTCCTGGTGGAGAGCTCCATTCGCCTGTCACCATTTTTGGGGGAAAAATGTCTTCTTGCTAGTTTATCATAATAGAGCACTATTTTCACTATCTTCCAAGAATCAGCATCTGAAACACTTCAACTCTTGAAGTGTCAGAACATTGCATCTATATATGTGTATATTTGTACAGTTTTAATTCTATTTTATTTTATTTTTTTCCATTTTTGATGCCTTTCATTTCTGGGTAGCATGACTCCATAACTAAATGGTACACATGAAGACACTGGAGATTCTAGATTCTACTCCTTTCAATTCTTTTTGCAATTGACAGAAGTTCCCCAACTAGAGCCAGGTATTGTCCCCCAAAAATATCACTCATTTTTGGGACAACATTTGAACTATTTTGGTACTATAGACCAAAATTATCTCTTCCCTTTCCAAAATTTTTCTTGAGCATTTAAATTCCTCATTTTCAAGCTTTTTAGAAATCTATAGACTCTACAAGCTTAAATCTATGGACTCTACAAATAGGCTCATTTCTACAAGTTCAACGGGCTTCACGGCTTTCATAGGTGGGTTCAATCAAAAGAATCAATTTCTAACAATTGGTCATTTTCAAAATTGGTTCATTGACTTGGTTCAAATAGAAATCTCCATCAAAAAGCATCAGTAGCAGGTTCAACATTTCGTTCAATGCTTAGTTCATCAATTTGGTTCATTCAATTGAACCATTGGCTTGAACCATTTTGGTTCAAAGCTTGGTTCAACTGATTGGTTTAATGAAGTGGTTCAACAAGAGGTTCAAAGCCGTGGCATGAAAGGGTAAGTCCAATCCAGAAAAGTGCCAAGAAAAAAGCTGAAAGAAGACCAAGGGGTGATGCACCCAAAGACATCAAATTCAACACAGTGAATTAGCCGTTGAAAACATAGTGATAGGCACGTGAACGTCAAAATTCAAGACAAAAAAATAGCTATTGATCCTTTAAACCTATAGACCAAAATGCATTCACAGACTTCAAAGCCAAGACTAGTATAAATGAGGAAGGAATAGAACAACAAAATGAATCTAGGATCCAATTCAATTAACTAGAAAAGGAGGAACGATGAAGGTAAGATCAGATCACCAGGTGGACATTAAAAGTTGCAAACTTTCAATAAGCATGACTTATTTCCTTACATTGATAAAATTGAATGGGTAAAATGCCCCTAAGTTCTAGCCTATCTTCTTACTAGATTCCAACACAAAATGATGTATTACTATTCTCAAGTCCTTGAAATGGCTATATAAGGAGCTCTCTTCTATTGTAAAAAGAGCTCTTTTTTGATAATTAGAATGAAACTCTACCCAAATTGTAAGGCATTACTGAGACTTTGAGCTTAGATTGTTGATCATATTTTGTTACTGGAATAAGAAAGCAAGTGACTTTTTAGTCTTTGTGCTGTAATATCTTTGTTGTTGAGGAAACTATTCTTGTCTTTTTCTTCAATATATTTTTTGTTCCTTTAATTCAACAAGTAGAATTAGTGACAACAGTTAGGAAGGTGTCCTAAAGAGTCAAGTCTGGAGAGACTTTGTGCCCCCATAATTGCCTTTAGTGTGTTTTCTTTTCATTTCTTTGTAAAGGACTTTGGGATGACTTTGTGCCCTCATTGTCCATTGTATCTTACTCTTGAGAAATTTAGGTGGAGACTTTATGATGCATCTCGATTTGATGGTTATTACATCCTTTGTTACATTTTAATGTTACTACTAGGAGTATTGTTGTGGTTTGCTAAATAGTACTTCTGAAAGAAGAGGAGTCATGTCTATCATTTCCTTGAGTTTTTCCTTTGATCCGCATGCATCATCTCTAAAAAAAGAGAGATGGATGGTTTGTGCTACCCCTGAGTAATATTATATATATATATATGTATATATATATATATATATAATCTATAGGGAACCTCCCCTTGATGAGAGGAGAAATTAGTCCCCTTCTAATGTTGTAAACCTACACATTTGGATGACTAATCTTCCTACTTTGGCTGATCAGACCTATTTTGTTTATTAGTATGCTGATCGACAAAATATTCAACCAACAATTTTTACACTAGTAAGATTTATTTATTTTATTGACCACAACTTAACAGTTACTAAAAATGTTGATCATTTTGACTTTAAAGGCTAGTGTAATTTGAAGACCTATTTCTAGGGATTCATACTCATTGATTTTATTAGTGCATTCAAAATCTAACTTGAAGGATAAAGGAAGAGGTTCATCATTAATGGGGATAACAATAATTATAGCTCCCCTAACATGTTGAAACTTTGATCCATCAAATAACATGGTCACTTGATAGGTGAAGTCTTCCTAAGAGAGGGTCATGATGTACTCATCATGAAACTTAAGAGGAGGAGGTTGATCATCTAATAAGGGTATATCAGCCAATTAGTTCGTAATGACTTGCCCTTTAATTTAATTTTGTTTAAGAAACTCAAGGTTTAAATTAGCTAAAATTATAACCCATTTGGCCATACATTGGTTTTGGTATGGCTTAGAATGCATATACTTTATTGGGTTGGTATTGGTTATGACATAGGTCTTGTGGTTGATAAGATAGTGGTGGATTCTGGTGGCCATGAAGACTAAATCTAGGAAAAGTTTATCAGTATGGATGTACCAAATTTTGTATTATAAAATCATGTGAATAATTTATTAAATGACTTTCTCTTTATGTTTTTCATCCTGATGAGTGAGCATTGCACCTAAGGAGTGGTCTATGGTGGAGATATAAAGGTAAAAAAGTTGATCATCCTTAGGAGGGGTGAAGATAAGTGGAGATGAAAGGTACCTTTTGAGTGAATCAAAGGACTTTTGACAGTCATTAGTCTACTTGAAAGAGACATCCTTCTTAAGGAGGTGATGGAAAGGTTGGCATCATTCTAAGAACTGAGACATAAAGTGATGAATGAATTGGAGCTTCCCCTACAAACTATGGAGTTGCTTGAGGTTGATTAGAGGAAGCATGTCAATAATTTTTTTGATTTTATTAGGTTTAACTTTGATTCCCCAGAGAGATATGATGAAGCTAGGGAGATTTCATGACAAGACCCAAAAAAATCACTAGTTAGGGTTAAGGTGGACATGATAATGGATGAAACACTCAAATATAATCTTGATAATGACTAAATTATCCTTACAACATTTGCATTTTCCAAGAAGGTCATCAACATAGTCTTATATATTTTTTTGGATAAGGTCATGGAAGATGTAAGTCATAACATGTTGGTAGGTTACAATAGTTTTTTTCAATTTAAAAGCCATGGCCCTATAGTAAAAGGTCCTTCATGGGGTGATGAAATTGGTTTTATATTGATATTTAGGGGCAATTAGGATTTGATTATAGCCTAAAAACCCACCTATAAGAGATAACATCTCATAGCTGGTTGTAAGGTCAACTAGTTGGTCAATGCTTGGTAGAGGGAAGTCATATTTTGGGCAAGTGATTTCAATGTCATGAAAGTCCACACAAATAAATAGTCCCCCTATGGCTTTGGTCATAGGTATGATGTTTGAGACCCATTAGGGATAGTCAATGGATTCAATGAAATTGATAAATAACACACATTAAATCTTTTCTTTAATGAGAAGGGAAATGCAAGGGTACATTCACTAGAGTTTTTACCTAATGGGTGTAGCATCATGATTGGTGACTATGTTATGGGTAGTGATGAAGGAGTCAATTCTTGGCATGTCACTATAAGACCAAGAAAATATTATGTTGTGGTCTTGCATGAAATAGGGGAAGTCTTGAAGCTATTCAAAGTTTACTGATTGGCCAATTTTGAAAATGTACATGGTAAGGATGGGATGTCCTCATCGATGATGGTGATGGGAGGAAAGTTAGTTTGTTATTTAGGTGGTGTGAAACTGAGGTCATTATTTTCATGAGGTTTTCAAGTTTTGATTAGAATAAAATATTGTGGCCCATGTTCATACCAACCTAGGCTAAATCCCTTCCAAGCACACCAATAGAGGTATGTCTCAGAAAATTTTGTTTTGTCCACATAGGAGAAGCTGGAGGTGAATTGTTGAGGTGAAAAAGAGGTGGCAAAAGTGCTAATGGGTTTATTAAGTCCCCCATAGATGAAATTTATTTGACAAGTTGAGGGTAAAGGAATAATGGTTTTGATATTGGGGTCATAACCAATTTGGTGGTCAAGTTTCCCATACACTTGAGAAGTAGGGAAAGTATCAAGGGTGAGAAGGTGATACTCCCCCAATGAAAGATGTTGGAAGTTTGATTCCAAATGGTCCATTATGGGGATTTGGATGGAAGGGATAGAGTAATTGGTGGATGATTCATTGGTAGAATAAGATGGGGTTTCATCTTTCTCTGATGAGGGTTGTTTAGATGGGTGAAAGAGGACACCATTGGGTCAGTATGTCATGTTTCATGATGTGAAGGGTCTTAGGTCAGCTTGTATGGTAATTACTTGACCTTCATGCTCAAATTTGATGCACCATTGTAGGGTAGATGGCACATAACCCATGAAACAAATCCAAGGGAATCCTAACTAGATGTTGTATTAGAATTCACCTTCCATGAAATAGAAGATTTTAGGAAGGGTACAAGGTCTTAGGTGAATGTTAATGATAATGGTTCCTAAAGTCATGGCCATGGTATCATTGAATGATCTAAGAATTTTCAATTTTTTGGACATGATGTTCTTTGCCAAGTCGAGTTGGTCATAGGTGTGGGAGGAGATGATGTTAATGTTGGCTTCCCCATCAATCATGACCTTTTTGATGTGGGTTTAGTTGATATAGGTGGTAATGAAAAGAGGGGGATGTGAGATATCTAAATGGGTGGAAGGTATTTTTTAATCCTTAAAGGTAACAAGGTTAAAAATATGAAGGGCTCCAACAAAATCTGCTAAAGGTTGAGGGGCTTTTGGCCTAACCTTTATAAATTATAATGGTTCTATAATTTATTGGAGATGATGGGGTGAGGTGTTAACTAGTTCATAAAAGCTCATATTCATTGGGGTTTGGTGAAGTTTTTTTAGAACTAATCATTGCATTGATTTAGATGGATTAGGGTGAGAGGGTCCCAAGATGGACACTTTGGGTTTGGTTGAAGGTGAATGTGTTTGGGGTTAACTAGGTGGTTGGGTAGAGGAAGAGGGATATGTCCATAGAATGGAGACCTTTGTAGTCCCTGTATCCTTTGGTTGAGCTTGTGAGCATGTGACCATATGGATAGTATGGATTGGGGGAGAAGTCAAACTAGGTGGTTACTTTGGTTCCTCTTCACTCTGAGGGAAGAGTGGAGGGGTAGGTAGGTGTTGGTTGATGATTTGTGATTATTGGTTTAGTGGTGCACTTAGAGGAGGTTCATCAAATAATAATTCATACTCATGATACAACTTATGGACTAAGACTTGGAGACCCTTGTTGTTAATTATATCATATGCCCAAGTGTCCTATGGTATGAACATATTAGTTTGTCAATGTACCAAGATGGTTTAGGATTATGTGGGTTAAATTGTCTGATAGGTGGCAAGGTGAAAAAGGATGCTTTTAATAGCCTCTATAAGATGGTGGAGTAAGATTTAGGTAATGGAATAAAATACATAAGGGTCTTAGGTCTGGTATTTGAGATGGAAGTACTTTTAAGAGTGGTTTTGATGGTCAAAGACTTTGGTGAAGGGGTGCCCTTTTTGGATGGTTTGTGTTTTGCTATAGAGGTTGAGGCTTTAAGGAGGATAGAAGATTTTGGGATAAATGTTTTTGAGGCAAGTGATTTGGTTATAGTTAGTTATTAGATAAGAAGTATGTTCATGGGTGGCTCAATGAAAATAGGTGTGGATAGAAGTAAAAGTGATGGTGTAACCAAGAGTGGTGGTTGGGTTTTGATTGGGATGGTCAGTTTCCAAATTAGGGTAGAGGGATGAGGTCCTAATATAGAGGGTAAAGTAGAGAGGGGAGGTAGAGTTTTGTTTATTGGGGTTTTAGGTGGTTTTACCTTCTTCATTGGCTCAGTTTGGGGTTTGTTTGGTCAGTTTAGTGGATTTAGTTCCAACTTTATTGATGGTTGATTAATGTTGTGTGTAAGAAATGTGCCAAAGTTATTGGTGGGTTTAGTTTGGATGGTAGGGGTGATTTGGTGACATTGGGAAAGTTTGGTTCTAATGGTGTTTCTATAGTTTGATGGATAGAGGTGTTTGATGGTTGGATTGTCATGATAATGGGTTTGGTAGAGGAAATGCTAGGCTGATCTAATAAAGAAGGATTTAGCTTGGTTCTATATGGGATCCCAAGCTATTTCCAAAAGGTGGACTAGTCCAAGTTAGGGTTGGATATGAATTCTAAGTTTTTAACCATTCTAGAGAAAGATTTATAGGCAAGTCTGAGTCCCCTAATAGTGGATTCAAAGGATAGACCTATGGGTTAAGGGGGAGGAATTATTACCTCACCCTTTTCTTGATCAAGAGGTTATAATAGCTAGGAAGGTAACTCCTTCATGGGAGGTGTAGCCACAATTGTTTATTCTTTAGGTGTGGTTGATAGAGAAAGAGTGGATTATTTTATTATTGAGGAAAATGATGAAATGGGAAGGGTTTCATCCTTTGATGTGTATATCAAAGGAGAGGTTGGTGGATCTACTACCTCAATAAGTGGAGTATGGGAAGAAGTGATTTGATCGATGGTATTCTCAGTAATGAATCCATTAAGGACCATATTGATAGTATGAGCACTGTGAGCATGATAATATTTTACTTTTTTTCACCATTTGTAGGAGCATGATTGGGAAATGGTTATCTAAAGATGTCATGTGATTGGTTTGGAGGTGCATTAGGGTTATGCAACACAAGCTCCCCGTTGTCAATGAGATTTTGAAAGTCACTCTTGAAGGTGATGCATCTACTAACATCATGTCCAATGACATGATGGAATGCACATAATTCATTCCCTCTGTACCAACCAGGTGAAGGATGAGAAGAATTAAATTATTGTGGAGGTTTTATCTAAGGGAGTTGTATGATATTGCTTTTAATTGTCTTTCCAAGAATGAATAATATGACTCTTTGAGTCAAGTAAATTTCTTCTAGGTGTTAAAGTTTGGTTTCCTTTTATTTTGATTAGAGGAGTTAAAGGAGTTGGATTGGTTAACAATAAGCAGAGGGGTATTCTTAAATACAATCACATTCATCATTCCATTTTACTTATAATTTGTGTTGGTATGATTTGTGGGTTTGGAGGAAGAATCCTCACTTGATTTGATGGTGGAGTTCTTGTTTCTTAGTTTCAACTTCCACTCATCAATGGATTTGTTTTCTAGCTTTCATGCCATGGTGAAAGATTTATCAAATGTTCTAAAGCTTTCAACCCACAAGGTAGAGGAGATGTGTTTGGTGCAATCTTGAGAATTTTTTTTTATCATTTCAGGTTGTGTTAGAGAGTTAGACAATTGGTTTATCATAATTCTCTAATAGGCTACAAAATTAGTAATGGATTCATCATAAATTTTTTGAATGGAGTAAAGATCAGTAATGGAGACTTTTTTAGAGACATTAATGGAAAAGTGATCTAATAAAATATATGATAGTTAGGAAAAAAAAAGGGAGTGCTTTGTAATAGCACTATACCAATCTAGTGCTAGACCTGATAAAAACATGGGGAAGGTATGAAGAATAAAAACATCAAAATAGGCAATCATATAGCATGAATACCTAAATGCTCTAAGGTGTTGTTGAGGGTTCTCCTTACTTTGAAACTTCAAAAAAATTATAAGTTCCCATTAAGGATGATATGGTAACATGGGGATAAATGGGTGAATTGGTTCATTATATATTTAGTCATATGATAAAATATTATGGGCTCCAAAAATGGATGACTCTAAAGTAATAATTTTGTCCACTAACATTTTGACAAGGTCAGTTTGGGGTTGTGTACACCCATAGTTATAAGGTAGGTTGTGTTGGGTTTGGTTAAGTGAAATATATAGGTAAGTTGTGGGTGGTTGAGAGGTGGACACATACTAGTATGTGGTCATGTGTGGTTGAGATGATACCTTATTTGAATAGGTGGAGATAAGTGGTTGAGTGGAAGGTAGAGGTACATACCCTTATATGTTAGGGACATAGTTTAGGTTTTATGCAATGGGAATTTTTTGACACATTAAAATAGGTTGGGTAGGAGGTATGGTTAGGTTAGTAGATATACGGTAAGTGGTTAATTTGGTACTGATGGGTAGAAGGGTGGAGGGTATGGGAATAACCAAGTTCTAAAATGGAGTGGAGGTAGGTAAGTTGGAAGCAAGAGGAATAGTGGTGGCACTAGTAGAGGGTAATATTATAGTATCAATTTCCAAAGGTTGGGTTGATCCTATACTAAGAGGGTTATTAGTTGGGGAAGAAGGTGGTTGGATGTCACTTGGTTGTGTGGGTTGGTTCTGAATGGTAGTATCGATAGGGTAATTGGTGGAGGATGATGCCTAGGTGACTAAAGGTTGGGAGGAGATGGTGGAAATAGAAGTGTCATCCATAATGTGGCATGGCATGCCATAGGGCTGGTCAATAGTTATAAATAAGGTATGGGTATAGTAAGATATGGTGATAAGGTAATGTTTCAGGGCTATGGGGTTGTTATCAAAGAAGGTGGCAAAATCCACATATCCTTGGGAAATTGTCTAAGGGATTCTAGTACTATCAGAAGGGTGGGGGAACCATCTACATCTAAGATGTAATCCATGGATGAAGAGGAAGAGGAAGATTTATGGTCAAGATGTGGATCCTATTTTACTTGGTTCTTTAGTTGTTTCCTAGTTAAAACCATGCAAGTAAGGGAAAAAAGAGGATACAAACAATCTCAAAACAAAAAAAAAACAAGACAAGAAAAATTTAAGGGAAAAAACACACACTAAAGAATGTTAAATCCTAGGATTCTTTTTAGTCTCTCTTGTGGCTTATGCCTTAATATTTAAGAATTGTGTGACTAAATTTGGCTTGTAGAGTGGGTACTAGAAAAGAAGTCTATGGTTGGTTCCAAGTTGTGTTTAGGATCTCAAAGGGATATATATTATAAATTAGTACATGGCTTGATATTGGGGTCTACCCTTTCACTTCACACACTATAATGTTTAGGGTGTCGGGTGCTTAGCCAAAATATACCAATTGCTAGAGATTATACTAAAAAAGAGAGATGAATTAGTTCTCCCATTGGTGATGAAATCTAAGTAAGATAGCTAATAAAGGTGATCACTAAGTAGTGAGATCTTAGTCTAGCCTTATGTCAATCTTTGATACTTATTTATATGTAAGTGGTTTGGTCTTATGTGTGTGACAAGAGTGAAACTATGGTTTATTAATTTGCTTTAATTAAGCTATGCAAGATAAAATAAGCAAGTAGATAATGGATGTAGTCAATTTTAAACTTGAAATATAAACTTTGATTTTAGTGTATGAGTAGAGAGGTAAGAAGAATAAATCACCTATATGTAATTATGAACCCAAGAAAGGACTCAAAGGTCCCACCAGGTGTGCCAAAATGTTTTAGAGAATTTCCACTTATATTCCAAAAAAGAAGAGAAAAAAAAAATCAATAAGGGTATGGTATAAAAACCTATTTAGTTTTGTATGTGTTGATCTAGACAAATGTATGTACTCCTCTTTGTCTTGGTAGGAATGACCTAATGATAAGAAATCACTCAAATAAATGGTTTGATTACTTAGATAATAAGGTGGATTGCCTAGCAAGATAGACCAAAGAAGCATAAGCTTCCTTAGACGTTTTCAATCCACACTTTTAAACACTCAAGTTTTGAAACATAAAGTACTTTCATAAAAAACAAAAGATATTTAAATCAAATAAAAGAATTGATTGATAGAAGAATAGATAAAATTAACTAATTATAACAATAGATGAGTCAATACTAATGCTAAATAGGTCGAGTATGGTTCAACAAATCATTTAAGGTTTTGTGAATAGGTAGGGCTTCTAAAAGTGGTGTTTAATTAGGGGTTGATAGGGTAAAATAACATGTTAATATTTTGTGCCACAATGACCAATGATGGTTGAGGTGACCGTTGGTGGCTATGATAACTATCAATGGTCGAGGTAACCATTGATAATTGGGATAGACCATCGATAATTAAGGTGACTGTTGGTGGTTATTATGAGTTGGGTCTAGCTAAAAAGGTTCAGAGGTTATAGAATGATATTCTTGGAGGTTGACTTGCGATGATTTTATTAAAAAATACAAAGTGAGTAAATAATTAAAAATATATACTTATCTTGCTAATGGTTCATCTGGTGAATGATTGATGAGGATTGCTAATAAAGTTGTTGACAGAGTTTGGTGTAATTTTAGTAGAGTAAAATCACTTGGCTGTTGTCTAATGGATGGAAACACTTTGGCTCTCTATCATGATTGTTGGATCATTGGGAGAATACCTACAAAGTATAATGCTAATGCAAGAGGCTCTAACTATGGATGGTTGACTAATTCTAGATCTAAATTCACTTTCTCCTCCTTTCTCTTTATAGGAAGGAAGGAGAGTTGCAATAATACATTAATAAGAGGTATAAATTTTTGTCTAAATTTAGCTCTTGCATGAATGTGATTGTACACTAATTAGATTAGCTATTTATAACAAATAAAAGTAGAGTGATGTGGTAGTTTGATTATTTAGGTAGTGTAAACCTAATTGTCGATGGTTAGGCTAATCATCGATAGTTAGGGTGGCAATCGACGATCAAGGGTCTGAAGCTAAAGTTTGTAAAAATACTAGTGGACTAGTTTTAATAGTCAACTAACTAACTCATGGTTATAATCAAATGGTTGGGGGATGGTCCCTAGGAGGTCCTAAGGTGGTATAGGGGTGTTTCGACACTTGAAACTATAGTGTATAGTTTTCTAGTGTGTATAATAGTTGTGCAAGTTTTATCAAATTGATCCTTAATATTTACACTTGGAAGTACAAATAATGATATTATACATTTTGGACTAAGTTATTAATGATTTTTAGGAGTTTTTGTATTATGAAAGTTTTGTGACTTAGTTTTAATGGTAATTATTTTTTATTGGAACTTGTTCATTAGACATTTTATTCAAATGATGTTCTAAAATACTTATTTGAAACTCCTTGTTTGGGATTTTTGATATCAAAACGTTTGTTTAGAGCTATTGATCATCCATTTTACTAAGATATTCTATGTCAAGAATTTTGTTTGGGACTTGTGTTTGGGATTTGTTCATCATACATTTTTTTTATAATTTTTATATCGAACATTTTTTGGATTTTTTGTTTCAAACATTTTTTTGGAGTTTCCATATTGGACATTTTATTCAAATGATGTTCTAAAGGACTTATTCAGAACTCCTTATTCGATATTTTTTATATCCAACATTTTATTTGGAGATTTTGATCAAACATTTTGTTTTAGTGATGTTCCAAAGGATTTATCTTTGAACATTTTATTTGGGATTTATGTTTAGAGCCTTCGATTCATAGGAATTATTGGCTCAGTCCCAATACAAAACTTGACTCCCTAATCTTGACTAACAAAAGCTTGTTGGTCTTAGCCAACAAACTAAAACTAACTCATAACACTTTCCAAAGATCATAAGCCACCAACTAAATTAATGAGATTTGAATTATGTAGGTAAAAAAAATATATGAAAATTAGACATTAAAAGTGCATCAACTAAAATTGAATGTAAAATGGATATATCAATGAAATATGGCCATCAGTGTGTTAATTTGATTACAAGTGAATTTGAACTCAATTAATTCTCTATGAGCCAATCCCTAGTCACATGCAAATCCATTACAAAAAAGTAACTAGTGGAAGGGATATTTCATAGTCCAAGAACTTAAATTTGAGAAAACCAGACAATTGAAATGGATTCATCATCTAAGATTTTTAGAGAAGTACATCCATCATCCCCATTCTCCATCAAGGATTTTATAGAATATATAGACATGGTGTTTGATGAAATAATTTATGATAATAGACATACTAACTACAAAAAATTATGGGATGCCATTGATGTTATGGATGTATTTTATTATGATGGAGATTTATCAATAGTACAATTCCAACTAGTGACATACCTATTATTTCTCAAGATATAAGTATTGTACTTCATGATAACTAATCTTGAAGTTATGCCCTACATCAACTTGATACAAGACTTATTATTTGTTGGTAAGGTGACACTAGATGCCTTCTTACATCACATAGACCACTGGATGGTCATGGATTGCATCTCTGATGATGGTTTCTAAAGGTACTTATCTCTATCAATTCTAAATTAAATATTTGATAATCATGGGTTGGTAACATAAAACAAGCATGAATCAATTAAGAATGTTCTAAGATCATGAATTCTTCCTGGGAAGACTATGATCTTGAAAATAAAAACCCACACCCTTATTATTAAATTTAGAATGGGGGTCCATATAAGGATGGCCTTATTGTATATAATGTATGGTATGCCACATATTCATTTTATTCATCTAAATTGGGTGCCACTTCTAGACATGGTGATGACCTCAGACATGATTTCATCACTAAGAGAGATCATTATCCTCAAACTACGAGAGCAAGTTTTGCATGAAGTCAAGAAGCCTAATTCAACTGGAATTTTGTATATGATGTCATACTTACTAGATGCAATAATGGGAATAATTTATAGAGACTTAGGAGAACTTTGGAGCCCATCCATAGACTATATAAATAAACGTATTTGTGATTATTTTCAATTTATATATATACAAATCACATGAATTAAATTACAAAGGATGTATATACTTAGGTATGGTAGGAAATTAATGAGGCCCCATTAGGTAGGATATCAAAGAGCATAAAAAATACACTGACACCTAGGGGTGACTATTTTTTATACCCAAACTACATGGTGATCATGGTCACTAGTCATTAATTTAACTCTGTAAGTCTTCCCAAGTATATGGCATATAAGTTTGCATAATAATAAATTGCATATAAACTTTGGTGGAGTGTGGATCAAGATTTGATAAATCAAACGAAAGGCACTTTTTATGGATCCACATGATCATAGGTAGGATGTGCTATACAATAAGGAAGAATTATAAATTACCTCCCCTGCCTCATAGAGACTAAAATCCTCATGGATGAATCCAAAACATATCCAAGGATTTGGTATTCCATACAAACATATTCCCTATAACCATGAATTTTTATTGTTAAATACTTAAGATGATGCCCAAGTCTTAGAAACGGCACAAATTATGGGGATTAAAGAGGATAATTTGAGGATTATTCAAGTAGAACCATCGAATTTAGTTAAATAAATGCATACAAGGATTCCACCCCCTAGAGGATGGATTAATTTAGATTTTTGGTTCAACAAACCCCCACAATAAATAGATGAACAAGGGGATCCTTCTCAAGAAGATGTTCCCCAAGCATTGAAGGTTGTGAAGATAGATCTTGGTCTGACATAAATTTGGCATTGATGGGATCAAGACGATCCTATTGACTTATAATCCTCTAAATCAAAAGGCCAATAACACCCAACTTCATTGCATGTGCAAACATCTATAGCTACATTGCCTATGAAGGAATCTAAAGTGCAAGAGGTTTCTACTGCCTTAACTCAACGAGCTTCTTCCACACCATAGAAGGATAAAATTTAATATAATAAGAAGCTAAGGGCTCCTCCCCTCATATATAATCCTACTATTTATCAACCATATGACATATATTCAATTCCCCAATAGTTACCAATAGATCAAGAACTAGAAGAAGAGGAAAAAGAAGAATTACAAAGAGCCAAATCACTTAGCCTTACAAATGAAAAATGGATGTCACCAATAAAATATGACCAATCAGGTATGAAGGCTCAAAATTCCCAAGCTTCCTCTTTTGTTCCCATTTTTAGTTCAGTTCCCATCAGTGTTGTCTTGAAAACCCCTTTACTCACTCCAAAGTGGAGGATGTTACCTCTACCATTATTGTTTCAAATCTCCTCACTATTATCTTGAAAATACCTTTTCTCACCCCAAAAATATGTGATTTTTATTCTACAACTCTTGTTTCAATTTCCCCCATAATGTCATCTATGCCCATTATTTCCACCAGTACTAACATCCCCTATGGGACTACCATAGTTTGAACTATGAAAAGAAAAAGGCCTCTAATAATATTGAAAAAACATTGGCTAGATCCCAAATCCATGTCTCTTCCACCCAAATGAATCTTCCAATGCCTTCCATCAACACCTCCCAAGATACTACTATCATATACTCATGGAAGGCCAAATGAGGTAATCAAATATATATAGTCCAGCCACTCCCCCAATATGGAGGTGTGGATTGTTACAAAATCATATGTCCCTCCCTTCCTAACATATTCCTTAAAGGAGCCTTATAAAATATAGTAGAAGATCAATTAGTGGAGGCAACAACTAAGGATATGTAGTCAATAAACCTAGCCCAACTAGTTATCTCCCCATGGGTAGTTGAACTTAAATCAAAGACTTACCAAAATCCTAATTTTAAAACCACACAACTCCCATCCATAACCTCCTTATTTGATAAGCCCTCGAGAAGAATTCAAAGGGTTATGAAAATAAAATTGGAAGATGAGGCTAGGAGGGATATCATTCTTGAGGAAAGGCATGAGGATTTTGCCTTATCTAAAAGGAAGAATAGATACTCGAGGCAGTCTCCATACATAGAAGACTTTAATTACTTGGTAAAAACTCACAAAGATTCTATGATAGCATGACATGAGGGAAAAGATATGGTAATTTAGGATATGGAGTAGGAATTATAGAAAATCAAAGAGCAAAAACAAATAATCCATATTCCTTAAGGACTTGATAGTAAAATACAACAAGCTATATCAAAATATTATAATGTTCTAGAGGAAATTGAGGTAATGAGGGTAGAATTGGCCCCCCATATTACACAAACCCAAAAATTATTTAATTATTTGAATCAAGATGAAAGTAAGTTGAAA
This sequence comes from Torreya grandis, assembly GCA_037957365.1. Classification (NCBI taxonomy): domain Eukaryota; kingdom Viridiplantae; phylum Streptophyta; class Pinopsida; order Cupressales; family Taxaceae; genus Torreya; species Torreya grandis. Next base: position 481,883 of record JARHVA010004252.1, read on the forward strand.
TTATTAATTATTTACACTACTAATAAACCTTGTATCCATCTAGAATTAATGACCATTAGAGGCATCAAACACCCTCAATTTGGTGGTGATTAGAACTCAGGAAACTAGAGAGTGGGTTACAATAGTTGGGGTTGTGATGTTGAATTATCAAGAATATGAAACTCTCATCTTATGGATCTTATAAAAATTAAAATGATCAAAGTCAATTAACTCTATAGGTAAGCTTATCACTAGAATCAATTTTGATTAACTCCTTTAAGAAGCATCTAAGAATTTCAAGAAAAGTATACACGTATTATCACTTGAATCTATTGAATATAATTTGAGTTTTGTAAGAAATAAGGTAATGAAAGTTTATATTTTCAAGATCAACTTCAAAAATAAGAAGGCATAACATGTAAAGATCCTCAAGCAAGTTAACAAGGTGTGTAAACCCTCATTAGTTAACTTAGACATCTTCAACCAGTAGCATGATCTAGGACACAAATGTTATCTTGATTTGGAGTTGAAGAAGAAGACTACAATTGTAAATTCTAGTTTAGTGCAAACATCTACAATAATGAATCCCAAAAAATTTAGTGCATCCATATAGATATCTAGTTAGCCTTAGTTAAAAGTCCAGTTTTATGCATATCAATTGAAAGGTGTTAACTTTTTACTCATAGTATGTTTGAAATTGAATAAAAATTTACCTAAGCTATTTGTAATCATGCACATGTCACATCACATTATAAATTTAAACTTTATTTTTGATAAATTTAAGTTAACTATATGTATACATTACATATAGTTTTGAATCTAGAGTTAGAACTGAGGTTCTAATTATGCCATGTAATAAAAATATTGAATGTACTTGGAAGATGAGGCAACACCTCCCCAAGTCTATATAAACATATGTAACCCTCATTTTAAGGGTTATAAAATTCAATACAGAAGAAAATCAATTTTGATTATCGTTCATGTGTTGGTTTATTCGCTATCCAAATTTTATTTAATTAAGTTCTATCTTTTTGGTTGTTTAATTAAGTAATTTTTAGTTTTTAACATCTACATAGAATTCTTCTTTTTATGATTAATATGATAGTTTTAGATGTGTAAAATATATTTAATAATTAGAAATATTATTGATTATTTTTAGTAAGTTGAGTATCTCATCATTCTAATTGTGTAGATGTGTCTTCAATGATATAGTTTTATGTGTATGTATAACATATATCTCGGATACCTCCTTATTCCAAGTCATAATCTACTGAATAAGGGTGTGAAAATAATATTCTAAAAGGAACAACTTTTATCCCAGATCTCTTAATTTCCTATATCAAAATATCTTAGACTATTTGACCATGTTTGTATGTGTGTGTGAAATAGATGCTAGCAACAAACATTGGCTCTGAAAATACTTGTCCATGAAGAATCTAGTGTAAAAGGTATTTATTGAAGTCATAGAGTCCTTTTTTGCTCTACCCTTCCCTCTATTTTTGATTTTATTTTTGAGATCTACCCACTCTAGATTATTATCCATGAACCTACCAAATTTCTTAGTTTTAATTTCTTTTAGATACCATTCATCCATCATAATCTTTGTTAATAATCTGCATACCATGACTACTATTCTGTCATTTGGTTTTTCAAAACACATAACTGAAACTCATACCTTGGAGTGGAGTTTACCTTTATTGAGATATATAAATGTTAGAGGCTACCTTGTTACAAATTGGTGTGCATAAAAATAGCATCAATAGGAATTTTAAAAACTAAACTAAAAGATGGGTCTAAATTATCCTTACTTTGTTTCATGAGGATTTATCACTCCATATATGTCATTGGAGCCTTTATATATTGACCTCATATTGAACCAAGGTGATGAAACACAAAATATTTAAGGAGGGTGATAAAGGTTTTAAGTAAATCTTTACATTATATTTCATAAATGGGAAAAGAGGAAGGAGTTTTTGGAGGATGACTTATCCATAGTCATCCTTCTTCTCCTTAATAATCTTTGGATGCCTATCAATAATAGAGTCTCCAATATTTTAGTCATTTTCCATTTTATTTAATTTGACAAAAAAATTTAGATATATTTTCTAGGTACCCATCTTCTCATAAATTCTCCAAGTGTTTTCAGGATCCTAATTTTTTTTAAAAGGCATATGAGAGATTCCAACTCCACCAAATCAAATTAATGACTACAAATCAATGTTTAATAATAAAAATAAATAAATTAAATTTAAATATTCAATTTTAGTTCATGCAATAAAGGGGAAGAAATTAATTCTGTTGTAATTTTGGGTCAACCAATACCAAGATTTTTAGGAGATTGCGTATGTTGAAATGTTCAAAAAGTACCTTTCTTTGTCAAATGAGCCATATACATTAAAAAAAAAAAATAGGTCCTAAAACTTCTTCCACCTAAAAGATTAAAAAAAATGAGATGGGATCCCTTTTAGGTCACCCCACATATAGATCTCCTAGTTTGAAAGAATGGTTAAACAAAATATGTTCAAGTATTAAAAAATAATTATACTTTAAAATTAATTTCAAAATCATAGACTTAGGAAATTATATGCATCTCCAATATCCTTGATATAGAGGTCACTACCAACATGCCCACCAAACCTTAGGCATAAAAATTCTCACTATGTAATCATATGTATGACCAAAGACTTAACTATTGGATTTCCATAAACAAAGGGGTATATGCCCTTCCAAGGGGAATATTAAAAGACTAACTATCCTATGCACCCAAATTTCAAAAATTCATAACTACCAAACCATAAGCTCAAAATTTACAAAATAAACTATTTAAGGTCAAAATTTTTGTGTATTCAGTCTAAAATTATTTCAAACATAATTTATAAATGTTTTACACTCACAAAAAATTCTTAAGGATTGTCTATTTTCTTAAGTAATTTGGGGCATAATTAGTAATGTGTTAAAAAATTATAAAAAATATAAATAAAAAAAATCCATGACAAACAACAAGATCCTAAATAAGCATAATTCTCATTAAAATTAAAGTTGAGAAAATTAGATAACATTATATTTTTGGTAAAAATTACTTAACTGTAACTTTTAAACCCTTTTTGAGTGTTAAGGGTTAAGGTAATATCCTAATAATTTTATAATAATCTATTATAAATTTAACCAAGTAAATTAATCAAAAATTATAATATTCTAACAATTTTTTAATAATCTATTATAAAGTAGACCAATTAAATAAACTCAAAATTATAATATCCTAATAAATTTATTGAAGATGAGAATATGTTAGATATTAAAAATTATAATTTAAATAATATTCCATAATAAAAAATACTAAGAATAAATTATAATTATGAAATGATGCATAGGAAATTCGATATGCACTAGTCTAAGAGTAGATAGTCTGATGATTCGCCTTGATTCATCAAATTCTAGAATTTAGGATTTTGTCAACAAGGACACTAGTGTCGTACAAGGGACATTAGCATCAAAATTTATGTCCTAGTTTTGAGGCTTATATATAGTTATTAATATTGATCCTTTTATGGAAAAAATAAGTACCACTATTAGGTTTCATTTTTTCATTGCATGTTGTTAGCTTAGATCACACGCACATGTTCTCAAAATTAGTCATTGCTCAAAACCCTAGGTTCTTCAATTAAGTCATGAAACCTTATAACACTATAGATATTGAGATAAAATTAATTTGAACAAAACTCAAATACACATCTATCAATGAGAGTTTTCTATATAGGCATATAATCTAAAGATGTCCTCAGACCATTATAGTTCTCCCCCTTACGTGGGCTTGTATGTGAATAATTTTTAAATATGCTATATGTGAGTGGATGTAGTGATAGAGATTGTAAATTGAAAAATATTGTTCATGGGTTTCTATTTGAATACTTCAAACATGTAATAATAATACTCTTATGACTAATTTATAAATATGAAATAATAGGGTAGTATAACTCTGTTGTGAAAATTAATTTTTAATAGTGTAGTGTGAGCTTGAGATGTGTTTTCTAGATATTTGTAGATAGTTAATGAATAAGATTTTTTTAATATTTATAACACACATTTTTAAATAATATAATGGGATAGTTAAATATTAAAAATATTTTGATCCATGAATTTTAAGATACTTTTAATTTGACCATTTAGAAGGTAGGGACACTAGCATCATATTTGGGCACTAGCATCGACTCTAGTGTCAATCTAAATGCTAGTGTCTTACAAGGTAAAAAAATATCAAGGATATATAAATATTTTTGTAGGATAAAAAATATTTTTTATGTATGTTTTAGGCTATGATTAGTGTCTTTCATAATAATATTAGGTTTTACCTATAAGATAATCAATTAGGAATATTGAGATGCTAAATGAGAGCCTTTTGATAAAGAGGTCATTAAGTGAAGGGTTGAGTCATGATTGGTATTTGAAAAGTTCAAAATACTAGTATATCATATGAAATGGTATTTTAGTATGTGAATGCCCACCCACTTTAATATATTAATGCACAAATATGAAATTGTTAGGTTATAGGAAAAACATGTGTATTATGGTGTGTATGACACACCTTGCCTTTCGTTGAGCCCCATTTGAATTTGTTGATCTTGTATTATGTAAAACCAAGAGAATTTTATAGTTTAATTAATGAATATAATGTTAAAATTAATAAATTAAACTATCAAAATTAAAAATATCATGAAAGGAATAAACATGTGTGTTGATGCAACCATGTTTCTCCTAGGTTCTTTGCTTCGGTGATGATTCTTAATTAATGAAACATTGGAGAGATAGGCTCAAAACTAAACCTTGTATATGTGAAGAGGATAATTTTAAGGGATCATTCCCCTAATATGGTTTAAGTGTTATTTTCTCCTAGTCCATTTAGAGCACTGAATATCAATCACACAACCCAAGTGTAAACATAATCTAGCCACGGTAAAATGGTGTAACTTGTCAATCTGAAAATGGAAGTAGTGGCAAGACCATTCAGGGTGTTGAGTCTGGACCAAACTACTCAAGGAAACTAAGTATTATAGATATATAAAAGGAATAATTAATGCATCATTGAAAATTCAATGCATCAATGTGTGGTGAGAAGTTGGATGAACCCTACTCATGCCTATAATAAAATCTATTATAAATGATGTATAATATGAATTTGTATTTGTGATTTACTGAATTTACATGGAATATAAACCTATAATGTGTATTAATTTGAAATTTATTTTAAAATGTAACCTTTTCTCTATAAATTATTTGTAATGTGTCATAAATATGAGAAAATATGTCTTAAACATGTGAAAATTATTTCTAAATGGATAAAATAATGTCCCAACTATATATTGAACTCATCTAAATTATATGAAATTATAAGACTTATGTGAAATATGTGTGTGTATTAATGTCTATATGACATGACACCACTAATGTGCCACCCCCCCCCCCCCCCCCCCCCCCGCTTGACATGAGATGAATACAACCTGGTAATCACCTTATCTCAAAATAATAAGATAACCATGTCATATTTATATTAATCATATAGAAAAGAATCATAGAGTATAATTATGTCTAAGTAGACATATAAATTAATCTCTTAGTATCTAATTATAAAAATACCTAAGATGCATAATATGGATCATGGAAATGTCTAGGAGTAAAAAATGCAAGCTCAAAAAATGATCAATCACACACACAAGATCACTCAATGTCATGAAAAATGAGTCTAATAAGATTACAGACAAGGGCCATGTTAAAATTCCACACACTGAAGGTGAAGACATATTCAAATGTATGCACATCAAGAAATAAACACTCAAGGGAACTATGGCTAATAACAATAGAATATGCTCAAATTTTCCATAGATAAAATAAGGTAGGAAACAAAAAGTACACTTAAGTAATCCATGTGATAAAATGAATAAGTTAAACTTATAATCAATCATCATAAGCATATCATACTAGTCCCCACATCCATGTGTTAACAAAATTTCCTATAGATTAGCATATATAACAGATTGTGTAACATGAAAAAATGAGTATAAACATGTGTAAGTGTTAGTATATAAAAATAAAGTGATAATTTAATGTGATGATTAAATAATTTAACATGCATCAATTATCATAAATGAATTAGATGCCCTCAATGTAGTGTGTCACATGGGTAGAGGAAAGATCCAACATATATATGTTGATTTATCATGCATCTAGTATATTCATAAATCACATTAAAGTATATGTGAGACACATGTGTGTATATAAATGAAATTATATGTTATCTACTAGCATAAACTAAATGACATATGTGAAAAATTAATTAAAAATGTGAATGCTATTTTTTAAAGCTCTATTTGAATCTTTTGTGTTTTTTTCATTTTAATATATTTGTATTTTTTGAATATTTTAATTTTAAGGAATAAATGGATATCCAATGATCCAATATAACAAATGTTAATAGAATTATCTAGTCTCAATATAAGATACACCAAATTAGAAATGCTAGCTAGGATCATTTATATGTGCCAAATATAGAACTAAAGATTCTGTGATAATTTCCTATGAATTTTAGGACTATTTGGTTGCCAATAAGTAGTATAAGCTCTATTTGTTCATGGATACAATTTATTAGTGATGTATTACTTAATTTTTTTTAGATTTATTTATCGGTCATTGTAACATATTTATAACATTTTGATATGCTCTTAGAAATTGACTAGGTCATGCAAGTGTATATGAGGATATGTGGAGTCCACTATATACCAATGATGTATTAACCTCTCAAATATTGATCACTTGGGAAATTTTATTTCATCTTTCTACCATTTCAACCATTATTAACCTTTTTAGGTTGTATAATTAATTGTCTTGGAAAAAATTTCTCTTTATCTAGTGGATGATCATATTGAATCCATAAAGATATTATTACCATATTGTAATGAAAATAATTGAGACATATATAGACTATGGATGGTACTATATAGATATTATGAATCTAATGCCATCTAAATAACATATAAAATACTCACATATGTGGTTATAATCACCTAAAATTGATATTTCAGTGTTAAAAGTGCTACTTGAGACTACATATCCCTAGATTATCCCTAGACATATATTAGAGCATATTTTTACACTTATAAAACTTTTGTGTGGGCCATGCGTATCCCAAATCATCACTAAATTATTCGTATACCCTCATTCTTTCATCCTATCCCTTTATTCCTACTGTTCTACCATTTGGACACTATTGTCATAATATGGATAGTAGCACCACATGGCACTAGTGTCCTAATAATGACACTAATGTCCTTTCCCTAGTTTTCACAAACAAATATAATTTCAAATGTAAAACCTCCTAAGTTCAACCTAATCTTATTTTATCACCTACAAAATCATTAAGATAATATAAAGACATGACTGGTGACCATCTAACCACTAAAAGGAAATTAGATGCAAAATACACATTCAAAATTAGAACAAGTTTTGCATAATTAAGGTTATCAATTCATATTTTTCCCTACTTATACATACTACCATCTACAATAGTCCTAAGCTTAGATTACCCATATTTCTAGTCTCAAGCACATTCAATTCACTAAAGTCCACTAAAAAACTAGATTCACTTGTACTTAAACTATCACTTAGGTGGGGAGAACTACATTGAGATTGATCCCTCCTTAAAGTATTGGTATTTTAGAAAATTAAATCACAACATGGTGTTGAGCATGTCGAGCCCACCCAAATAACATACACACCTTTTATATTGAATCAATTGAATGCACTAGCAACATGAATTATTATATTTTTATCATAAATTTAATAAAAATAGATAATATATAGGGTTTAAAAATTTTTGCATGCAGGATTAGACCTCACAGATCTAGACATAGGTTCACCCAAAAATTTGGGGAAGTCATACGCATAGGCCACTACCACCACATTTACAATAATGGTACTAGAAAATTATGGTGATACTATATAGGAGGGGTTCTGACACTGAGATCCTATTTGTGACACTTGGACTAGCCTCTACTTGAGTTTATAGCCTCCAATTCATTTGTCTCTTTGTTTTATAAATAACTTATCACTTGCATTATGTAATGTTATTTTCATAAATCTCAAATTTATTCAATTCTATAAAAAATTAATGGCTTCATTTATTGCATATTATTACCTTGATTTAATATACTCAACTCTTTAACAAACATAAGATTTACATTCTATAATTTGTTAAAGGTTAAAACATTTTATGAAACTGACTTACTTCAAATATTGCACAAACCCTAATCCTAGATAACGCTAAAGTCTATGTTTCTAGCCTTCTAATATCCAAACTTATATTTCATATCCATATATACTTTGATTTTTCTTTGATATAATCATGATAAAATAAGTTTATCACTTTTTATTTCAAAGTTTAATACTTTCATTTGCATGCATGTTTCCTCTAACATAGAATGAATTTTAAAAAAGACATAAATACATGTATACATGATGACTTCTATAAATTTTAATGTATTTCATAATTTATTATATCTCTATCATTTTATTTTTCTCTTATGCAGAATTCAATTAGTAAAAAAACACTTACATACATAGAGGATCTATTGTATAAGCTAACAACTATGTTTCAAGTTTTAATATCATATATAATTTATAGGAAAGAATCTCCTTGTCCTCCTCAGATCCATGAGTATGATAATATAATTTCCCTCTAGCTAATTTTGTGATATCACTCTTCCACAAGATGAATTAGCCTATACTATTGTTAAAAAATTCCATACTCAGCCTATCTACACCTCTTACCTATAAGATGTGTGCCTACATATTTAATCAAAAGCAATTAGGGTTTTCACTTGTGAGACTTTAAGGGATTAAATTATCATTATGAAAAATATAATATAATAAGTACAAAATAAAAATTATTTATTAATTTAAAAGGTCACATTATGGGCAAATCACACTATATGTGTATAGTCTTTAGAATATGCTAGTGTGAACCATGTTTATGTATCTATACCTAATAAAGTTGTGTCTCACACTCTTTCATATCCAAATCATAAATTAAAACACAATTCATATATTATGATTGATTCAAAAATATTGCAAGGGTATAATAGGAGATCAAGTGAAATACTAAGAGAAATGGTTATAGCTAAGTTGATCATCTACCTCCTCTACACCTAGTGAGGAGATCTAGTTACTATTTTGCATATCAAAGAATGCATGGACAACCACACTGATTCATGTATAGCATTGAAAAGGAAAATACAACAAATAATGGATACCAATGATTCAAATAATGACACATAATCCAAACAACATACAATGGCACATCTAAAAATAAAAAAATGGTTAAATTTAGAAATAGTACAAAAATGGTAAACAAATCATAAATTATAATAACAAAAGGTTCACAAAGCACAATCAAATCAAGAAATAATACAACAAACATAGGTAAAACAAGTAAAATAGCTAAATATACCTCTCCACAATGATTCTAAACATCCATAGAAATATCATTTTGGCTATAAATATCTAAAATAGTTTGATTATCATGGTCAAAGTTTGGGAAAGAAGGCCAAATCCATCACTTCACCTATTCTAGTAGTTGATAATATTGGTCAACAATTTTTGGGATTTATTAAAATATTAGAGGTATTATGCATTGACAGGTGGGTGAATCAGTGGTGGAAAACAATCCAATCCAATTTTGAAAACCTTAAAAATACTTAAGCATTTAATACAATCATTCATGAAGCATAAAAATCATTCATAATAGTGAATAATGAACATAAAGAAATATCACATACACAACAAAAGATCTACATGGGAAACCCTTTTGGGGAATAAAACCCACTCTCAAGCATGTAATAATATGCACTACTATCATATAATATGATCATAAACAAGATATTTTTCAAGTCCTTTTGATCAAGAACCTTGGTCAAGTCATTCTAACCTAAAGCCTTTAGTGAAATAGTTATTCCATAAGGAGCACCTAACCCTAAGATAATCAACTCCTTCTAACCAATTTTTTAATCAAGTCCTTCTGACCTAAAACCTTGATCAATTCCTTTTGACCAAAGGTCTTTATAGAAACCCTATTTCAAAAGGAATAGCTTCCCCTAAGGAAGATCAAGTCCTTTAGACCCTCCTTGGAAAGAACACTTCCATGTTAAAACTGATGTCTTCAACACTTGATGATGGACATCTTGATTATCTGATAACTTTACAAACACTCACTCTAACTCATGTATTCCTCTCACATAATCATGTGATAATCTCTCTCCTTATTCAATCAAACAATCCTCATATGCACACTCAAATCTCTTTTCATAACTTCAAATTGTAAGAACACTATGCTATGATAAAAAATATTACCTACAAATCATAGACATAGTCGTTAATATTATGTGCGCATAAACCCAATATCTAGACACTTTCAATCTCATCTACTTTACTTCACTCTCCAACTCTCTCAAATATCATTCTCTTCAAGTCTCTCTTAGTCTCTCACTCACAAAATCTTCCACACAAAGTCTAGAAACCAACACATTTGGTTTTGTTATATATCAAGAAATTATGATTTAACAATATCACAATGTTTATTATCAATGGAAATACATTAATTTACCATTAAGGCATCTCACATGGGTAACACTTAAGAATAATCCACTTTCAAAATATGCCTAAGTCATTTTAAGGTCCTATGGAGACCCATTCAACTCTTTGATACTATAACGAGTAAATTAAGAACAAAATACAACTTTCAAATGAATGAACCCATTCCACATGACCTATTTGACATCCTTAAATGATAAAAATCACTAAAACACTCTTATAATAAAACCCAATTAGATCAAACTCTTCTCTATACACATAGTCATTATGAATGAAAACATAGTTGACTTCAAAAAATTTGTTCATACTAGATATGATTGGTAAAACCTTAAAAATGTATTCATAGCATCCTCATGGAGTCTAAGACACTCCCTAATAGTTTATTCACAAATATATATTAAAATAATACTAAAATAATGTCAAAAAATCTTCTCAAGTTCCTTACTAAACATATATGAAAACATAGTCAACTTTGGAGCTCAAAATCTTTTTCTATACTCACTTCCAAATATTCAAATCCATATTTTCTAAAAGCAACTTGGAGTCCTCTATTAATTTTATTTTTACTTCATGAGTAAATTCATATTATATCAAAAGATATAGATAACTTACCGAGAACTATTTTTTCCCTTAGCAAATTCAAATATTTAAATAGCAATGGTCATAGTTAAACCTCAAACAAAATGCTTTCATCCCATGTCCTCTAAGATCAAATCAAATACACTTTAGTGATTTTTTTTAATCTTTAACACATAGGGACCAATGCTGAAATGTTAAATCTATGTCACTTTGACCTCATCTCATGAAATCTTAAAATGATGAATCCACGTACATTGTTGATCTTTACAGATCAATCAGGTCTTTAAATATCAACTCTCATCATTTGATCAATCTATATGAGAACCCACTTTCCATTAGATCCTTATCCTGTACCTTTGCTCAATCATTAAACATGATGCACCTATCCTCATCTCACTACTTATTTACTTCTTGGAGAAACATGGACCATTGGTCTTGCTCAAGATTTAACTTGTGTAGAAATGACTATGAGAACCAGTGAAATATGCCTGGAAGGAAAACTTTTCACAATCACAACTTTTGCCTCGATTAATCTCATGTCCCAAAAATTACACCATATGTTATCCTTACAAAGAGGACTCCAATCATGTATCAAAATACTCTTGAAGCCTTCACATGTGATAGATATGATGCCCTTAAAAGTACTTCTTAAAATCTTTTGTCATAGAGCCAACTATGTCAAAAACCTACTTGGGAGGCCAACTTAAAAAAAGCATATCTTTTGTCATGCTTCATTGCATGATCTAAATTTTAGCATAAATCAGCTATTATCAAATTTGAATAAACATATATGATCAGTTTCCATTGACATATTAACATGTGCAAGATATAACATTATTAAAATTCCTACTCAGCTTTTCTTATCACACACAAATTTGGCCATGGAAAATCATAGTCAAACTTATTTACAACCCAACTTTGCATATGTATATCTTTTGACACGCTTTAACACATGATCTAAAAGTTAGTGAAAATAAAATAGGATAAAAATTGAACAAACCCATATGATCACCTTCTTCTAAAACATCCACATGTGTGAGATATGCCTCCATAAAAATGCTTACTAAGTTCTTCTTACCACTTTACAAATTTGGCTAAGTATGGGAGACCATTGTCAAAATGCCTGGGAGCTCAAATTTACACCCACATATATTTAACTATGATTATGTGCATGACTTAAGATTTATCACATACAAATTAGGTAAAATTTTTATCACAACCATATTACCAACTCCCCCTAATTCATCCACACGTGGCAATGGTGATGTCAACAAACAACCTACTCATATTTTTTGCCATCAGACCCAAACTATCTAGATGAAAACTATGGACTACCAAATAAATTCCACTTATGAAAATAAGCTCTCAAAGAATAGATAACATCTCATGTACCTATTTCACATGCTCCAATCACCATACTCATCATTGAATATGTCTAATCATGCCAAAAGTGAAGATCAACTAAGCCTCCTTTAAGTACACTAGGACAAGCACATTGCACACTTTGTCATTTTTACTTGGGCTATCAAATCATTTCATCCAATCATAAGGACACTCTATCACATCAATAAAAACTCTCCAATAATCTCCCCCTTTATCATTGATGTCAACAAACATCATATATAGAAATATAAAACTTACCTTCTTTCTCTTCAAGCACTTCCATAACAAGAACTTTTTCCCCCTTTGACAAAATGACAAAGTGGGCACTAAATGATCCTAAGGACCTAAAAATACTATAAAATAGTAAAATAAAATATTATAAAGATGATACAAACTCCCCCTTGTTTTAAGCCTATCTCTTCTTCATTTGACAAAATCCTTCTTGCTCCATGCCAACACTCACTTCAACTAAGCACTGTAATCAATGAAGATAGAACTCACAAAATAATTAAAATTGATGAAAATTACCAAGAAACATCTGATGGGGACTCCCCCTAAAAAATTTGATCAATAACACCTTTCAATAATCTTCATATCTCTACACATCATGAAGAATCACCCCATATACTTACTAGCCTTCTCTCTCAAGATACCATAAGGACCACCAATAGAACTTCATGCCACATACCAAACATGAAACATGAACTAGACCAACTTGACAACTCACCTTGAAACACACATACCTTTCTCTTTTGGATAAACTGAGCAAAAAACACTCTTCTTCAAACTAGGCCTATCTAGCCTCTGTGTAGTCCTACCTAGAACTTGCAGAGCCCACAATTTTTAGTAGACACATCTTCAAGATGTGAAACTTAATATATATATAAATTACATATCCCCCCTCAAGGATAAAAATTTGAAACAACTAGCTCATCTTCTACAATATACTTCCTTCATAAATAAACTATCTAATTAGGCCTCCAATTTGACAAAAAATTGAATAGCATGAGAAATAAAAACCTTAAAATCTCTATGAACCTTGATTTGACAACCCATTTAGCCTAATAAACATATTAGTAATTCTTATTAACTCAACTCATAAAGCATAACATTTTTCTATCATAGCCTAAAACCCTAGAATCTTAAAACAAACAAAGTCAACACATCACCTTCTAGTCAACATCCACCTCTAAAACCTATTATACACATGGAGACAACCATTTCAAACTTATGGATCAAGACATGATATTTCATACCATTAGGAACCTTGACTTCCTATAACCCATTTTAGGACATGCATACTCATAAGCACAAAATAGGAAACCTGAGAGCAAACAAAAATCTTCAATTTGACTTCAACATACCTTAAAATCACAAAACCACCTAAAGCATGCTAGAATAAGGTCAAAAAATATTTATATGTAAAAATATTATCTTGAAAGATCAAAAATCCTCTTTTTCCATCTAGGAACCTTTAATCTAACCTTGAAGACTATTCTAACTAAAAAATGCCGCAATAAAACTTGATTCTCCAGTTGAAAGGAGTCTATTAAGAAGCATAGATAGAGATACCCGTTATACCTCAATGCTCTAAAACAAAAAGAACTCCTCATAATCCTTCTCCTCCTTGATCATTTGATACTTATAGTTCTTCTTCTTCTTCTTCTTCTTTGGCTTTAGAAAAACACCTTCCTCAACTACTACAACATTCTCCTTTTCTTTTATGATTGGATAATCAATACATGGAGACAATATAGATTTGTGGCATACTCTTCCTTATAGGTTAGATCCTCATCACTAGGCACTTTTTCAACAATAATATAATGTTCACTTGGATCTATACATACCTCAAAAATGGCTTCAACCAACACCTTGGCCTTTTCTTTGAGCTTGGTCATTTTATTATCAACATCAGAAAAAACTGATATCCCTTGACATTCTTCAACTTCTTAAGCATTTTCCACCATAACAAACATATTAATTGGACCTACAGACTCATCATGATTCATACTTATCACCTTTGGTTTCCATGAGTTAACTTGCCTTCTTCCTTGTATTCTTGGAGCCTGATTGAACCTTTTATGACTTGTAGGCTTTTGCTTATAGAACCTAGCAATGTGACCTCTCTATTCACAATTGAAGCATACCATACTTTTTTAAAGAAGCTCTTTCTGCCTCTCTAGATCTAGACAAAATCTTACAATGTGTCTTATGTCATAACAACTACATCACTCAACATTTATTAAAAGAAACTCATCTTGTCTTACATTAAATGAATAAAAAATTTCAAAGTGACCCACATCATGATAGTTGAATCACTCAACCTTGATTACACCTTTTAACTAATGAACCCGCATCATATTTCCATACAAATTCATTCTTAACAAGTCTTCTACATTCTCTATCTCTATGTGCAAACTGATTATAATTATATAAGTAACCATTAAAATTTTCATACCTCATGCAATTTGGATATCTAATCTGATTTATCTTCAAAGTTCAATCCATCTTGTTCACTTTGGTCTTTTTCTTGTCTTGAGTTTTAGTCTCTGGTTCTTCTTTGTATCCAGGACTAGTCTTATCAATTTCATACTTTTAACCATTCAAAATGTTGTCTAGATCACTTTATATCTTTTCAAATCTCAAAAATGACATCACCTTACTAGATACCTTCTTTAACATAGACTTTAATGAATAATTTTCAATTACATATCTTGTACATTCATCTTATTTAAATTTTAGGCTTGTAGACAAAATTTCCAATTGAAAACTGAGATGCTTGACCACATCTTCATGTTCCTTGGCATCTTCATCCTTTCTTGCCTCAAACACATTGAATTTCTCCTTAAAGTCCTTGAGTTTATATTTCATCTTCTTATTGATCTTCTTCTCAATCTTTAGTTCTTCAAGAGCATTTATGAATATAGTCTCATAGTCTACCTCATCTTCATCATTATTTGAATCACTCCAAGTAGAATCCTTCTCATGTGAGTAACTTCCTTCCTCAAACATGAATAAAGATTCATTTTTAGCAAGACCATTATTTTCATGATCATATTTTGAGTCACTATCTTCACTCTCATCTAATGAGCTAAATATTCTTTGGTGTATAGACTCTTTTTTTCTTTGGAATACTTTTTCTTGTTGTCAAAACATCATAATCACCTTTTGTTTTTATCATACCTAAATGATCTCTTTCCATCATCATGACCTTTATCATGCTCTTCATAAATATAATTCTTATACTTATGAGGGAACTTATTAGAAAAATGTCTTACCTCTCCATAATTGAAGCATTTGAAAGGCAACTTACCCTTATACTTGCCTGAACCTATTTTCAATTTCTTTGTAAATAAATAAATTAGTTCATCCTCATAAATATTAGAAATGCCATCTTCCTTAGGTTTCTTACCTTAAACCTCTCTTTTTGGCTTCATCTCTATTTTGAGTGTTGCTTCCTTCTTTGGTGGTATATCATCATTTACTCTCATCTCATATGCATTAAGGGTACCATGAAATTGATCCATCTTCAACTAAGTAAGATCATGATTTTTTTCTATAACAGATAATTTTGGATCAAGCTTGAGAGATAGATACATTAATACATTTTGAACTATATTAGCCTCTTCATGTTTCTCTCCAAGACCTCTTATGGTGTTTAAACTCTCATTTACTCTATTCAAAAAGGATGACATAGAATCTTCTTTAATTTTGAGGCTCTTAAATTGTCTTCAATGATTCTACAACTTTGGCAAATTAACCTTTGAATCTCATTCAAAATATTATTTAATTTATCCCATTTTCCTTAGCAGATATGTAATGAATTACTTTGGTGAACTCAATTTTTATAAGACCACAAGTGATGACATTCATTACCTTAGAGTTGTTCTCAAACAATGTCTTATCTACAATACTAGATAGAGGAATAGTAGGAGTAACATAACCATCCCAAATAAAATGCCATTAATCAAACACTAGGCACGTAATGTATGTCTTCATACTAGCACTCCAAAATGAATAATTTGATCCATTTAACATTAATGCTTTCTTAGTAGAGAAACCACCTTGCAGATTCTGACTAGCCATTATACTTTGGATCACCTTCAAGTTGTTAATATTTTACCAAAACACCTTACTCTAATACCAATTTTTAGGGCTATAATCCACTGAGAGGGGGGTTTAATTAGTGGTGTAAAATAATTGAATTCAATTTTCAAACCCTTGTAAATGCGTAAGCATTCAATACAATCATTCATGAAGCATACAGATCATTCATAATAGTGAATAATGAATATAAAGTAAGATCACATACAAAACATAAGATTTATGTGGAAATCCTTCTTGGGGAGTAAAACCCACTCTCAATACTATAAACATATGGACTATTATTTGATAAGATTATCAAAAACAAGAGACTGATCAAGTCTTACTTATTAGAACCTTGGTCAAGTCCTTCTGACATAAGGCCTTTATTGAAATATTTATTCCATAAGGTGTACCTACCCTTAATATGATTAAGTACTT
This sequence comes from Torreya grandis, assembly GCA_037957365.1. NCBI lineage: Eukaryota > Viridiplantae > Streptophyta > Pinopsida > Cupressales > Taxaceae > Torreya > Torreya grandis. The sequence goes on from JARHVA010004252.1 coordinate 498,983, forward strand.
CTAACCTAAAACCTTGATCAATTCCTTCTAACCAAAGGTCTTTAGTGAAACCATATTTCACAAGAAGCAACTACCCCTAAGGAAGATCAAGTCCTTTAGACCCTCCTTAAAAAGAACACTTCCACCTTAGAACTAATGTCTTCACCACTTGATGATGGAGCTCTTGATTATCTAAAAACTATATAAAATCTCTCTAACTCATATAGGTATATCACATAGGCATGCCACAATCTCTTTCCTTCTTCACTCAAATGGTCCTCATATGCACACTCTGATATCTTTACACACCTTCAAACTACAAAAATGGTATACTATCATCAAAAACATGACCTATAAATCATACACAGAGTCCTTATCTTCTTTTCTCATCAACCCAACATTTGGGCACTCTCACTCTCCTCTAATTTCCTTCATGCTCCAAATCTCTCACATACCAATCTATTCAAGTATATCTTAGTCTCTCACTCACAAAATCTTCCACACAAAGTCTAGAAACCAACACATTTGGTTTCAATCTATTTAGAGAAATTATTATTTAACAAGATCATAATATTTCCTATAAAAAATAATACATTCCTTAATCCTTAAGTCATCTCACATGGGTCACACTTAACCATAATCCACTTTTAAAATAGGCCTAAGTCACTTTTAGGTCTTATGGAGATCAATTTAACTCTTTGGTACTATAAAAAGCAAACTAAGAATAAAGGACCACTTATAAATGCATGAACCCATTCTAAATGACACTTTTGATATACTCAAATGATCATAGTAACCAAAACACTCTTCTAATAAAACCTAATTAGCTCAAACACTTCTCTGTACACACAATCATTATGAATGAAAACACAGTCAACTTTAGAAACTTTGTTCATACTACATATGATTGGTCAAATCTTCAAAATGCACATAGAACATCCTCATGGAGTCTATAACACTCCCCAATATCCAATTCACCAAGATATATTTTAAAAATATCAAAATAATATTAAAACATATATGAAAACATAGTCAACTTTAGAGCTCATTTTTTTTTGTACACACTTCTAGATATTCAAATCCATATTTCCAAAAGTGCCTTTGAGTCCTCTAACACTTTTTTTTACTTGATGAGAAAATTCATATTCTATCAAAATATTTGGACAAATTAATAAGTAATGTTTTTTCCCTTAGCAAATTCAAATATTCAAATAACAATGGTCATAGTTAAACCTTAAACACAATGCTCGCATCTCATGTCCTTTTAGCTCATATCAAATACACTCCATCACTCTTGTTTGATATTTAACACATAAGTACCAATGGTAAAACATTTAAACTATATCACTTAGACCTCATCTCATGCAATATTTAAATTTTGACTCCATGAAATCCATTTATCTCTATAGATTAATCAGGTCTTTAACTACGAATGCTCATTAGCCAACCAATCTGTATGAATACCTACTTACCATTAGATCCTTATCCTATACCTTTGATCAATCATTAAATATCATGAACCTATCCTCATATTTTTGCTTCCTAACTTTTTGGATCAAAGTGCATGATTGATCTTTCTCAAGCTTTAACTTGTACAGAAATGACTAAGTATGGGAACCATTGAAATATGGTTGGAAGGCTAACTTTTCATAGTCATAAATTTTACCTCGATCAATATCATATCCTAAAAATTGAACCATATGTTCTTATTTAAAATATGAATTTAATCATGTATTAAACTACTCTTAATACATTCACATGCATGAGATGTAATTCTAATAAAATGCCATTTCAAAATCTTTTGTCATAAAGCCAACTATGTCAAAAACCTACCTAAGATGTCAAATTTGAAAAGCATATATTTTGATGTGCTTCATCACATGATCTAAATTTTAGCATAAATAAACTATTATCAAAATTTAATAAACCCATATGATTACTTTATTTTGATATCTTTACATGTGTAAGATATAACATCATCAAAATTCCTACTCATCTTTTCTTATCACAGGCAAATTTGACTATGTATGGAAAAACATAGTCAAACTACTTGGGAGCCTAACTTTGCATATGTATATCTTTTGATGTGATTAAAAACATGATCTAAAATTTACTAAAAGTAAACTAGGATTGAAAATAAATAAACCCATATGATTACCTTCTCTTTAAATGTCCACACGTGTGATATATGCTTCCATCAAAATTATTAATCAGTTCTTCTTTCCACTTTATAAATTTGGAATAGGTTACTAAGATGTTTTATATAGTCAAATATATGTAGGTAATCTTTAAAAGTATATAAAACATCTTAGTAACCTATTAAACATTCTCCAATCACCATACTCATCCCTAAACATTTTTAATTATGCCAAAACTAAAGATCAACCCAACCTCTTTTAAGCACACTAGGATAGGCACTTTGTACAAATTGTCATTATTACTTAGGCTATCAAAGCACTTCATATAATAATAAGTAAAACTCAATGACATCACTAAAAACTCTTCAACATGAACATCCTAAATAACATCATTCAAAGATACAAAATATCAAGGAAATAAGTCTAGATACATAGGAAATGATAAAGAAAGATAAATAACTTCAATTGTAAAGTCAACATCATGCTAAACCAACAACCATTCTCAAAAACTTCTTTCTATAAAAATAGCCTCCATATCATCATATGCCTAAAATAATAAAAATGTTTAGGGAAAAATCATGATAAATATTCCAAAGCACAATTCAAAAATGTCAACTCTATAGTATGAGGCAATTCCCCCTAACTTTCTAGGTTATTATGATTATTATATTTTTTATGATGAGAAATACCAAGATTCATGATATAATACTATTCAAATACAACATAGTATTCACACTACACAAAATATTACCATTCCTATTTTTCACATAGGCCACAATGATAGTGAGCCTCCCATGAGACTCATCGGTTAGTATTGTTCCTCCCTTATTTTACATACTTTCCTTATCTCTTGTTCCTTGTATATAGTTTCAATTTCATGTTGTTTTTACATATATATTATCCAAAAAATAAAAAAACAATAAAATCTTTTGAAAAAACAAAAACATTGAAATATTTACGTAGAAAACACAAAATCATAGATTGTATGCATTTCCATGTTTACATTTCCTATATTAATTATATATTACATATTATATTTATGTTTGTATTCCAAATTTAATCATACATACATGCTTCACTTATCATTTTCAAATTCATGTAGACTAATATAGGACTTAGGTCCACTACACTGATATAAATTTTCTATTATCTACCCACTAGGGCATATACACTAACACATGGGTTCTTCATTTGACATATTTTCCCATTTCGGAGAACATTATACATAGTTTCAATTACTAGTTTCTATCTTTCTATACTCTACATTATAAATTAATAATTATTATATATTTATACTAATCATGCTACACTTACTCATATTTTTTGTCATACATTACTACTTTAGACTCAACATATGTACATCCTAGATCTTACACAAACATTTATTACATTTTCATGCATACTTTAATCTGTAGATTTCATATTTTAGGCTTGATTATATATTTATTCTTCTTATATTTGAGAGGGAATTTGAATATGTGATTTATCTTGGGCTCTAAGCCACTTCTTTTAATAATATGTATACTTTGGACATGTGCCCATGTCCTTGTGTTTGCCTTCTTAATTATGTATGCAAAAAATTTAACATGTCCTTCTATGTGGATCTAATCCAACCTACTTGTTTCTTGAATATATGAAAATTTGAACATGTCCTTGTATGTATTTTTTTCTTAGATTTAGTGGCATGTGTTCATGTCCCTTGTATTTTATCCCTTTGGCCTACTTTGTGTGTCTCATGTGTGTTATATGTATGATTCATTATATGTGTCATGGCAATGACACTTATTTATTGATTTTTACACACTCTAGTTTTACATGCCCTAAGGGACCTCATGTTTATCCCTTCCTACTTGGGTACCATGTGTTTCTCTCAATTTTATTTCATTTCTTAGGAAATAATAAGTAATAAAATAGTAATAATGGTATGGTAGAACCTATTTTTTTGTACATGTGTGATATAGATGATTATGAAGAGATCCACTTTGTCTTTGGAGTGGTTGTTAAATGGGTAGTAAGGTTGATTTCATAGCATGATCTAGATCTAATAATCATGAGCTTACTAGGAGGCTATCAATCCACACTCTTAAAATAATTAAGCTAAAATAAATGAAGGTAGAATACATGCATCAAATGGTAGAAAAGACTAAAAGGAAATTCAATAAGAAATAAATGCTTGATAAATAAAATAGACTAATTATAGCAAATAACAGGTCAATATTAATGTTAAATATGTCAAGTTGGGTTTAGAAAATGGGTGGGGTCTCCATGAATAGGTAGGGACACAAAAAGTGGAATATGGTTTGGGGTAAACTAGTGTAAATAGCTTGTTATTTATAACCATAGTGATTGTTAATGGTTAGGGTGACCATAAGTGATTGAGGTGACCATTGGTAACTAGGTGTCTATCGACAATTGAAGTTAATCATAAATGATCAGGGTGACCATCAATGATTCCTCTATAATCTAGGTATATTTAAAAAAGAGTTACATAATGGATACAACAAGATGGTGAAGGTTTTTTTTGAGTTAAAGGGGTTAGAGGGTAATAAGAATAGGGGTTTGGGTCAGAAACCAAGTAATCAAAACTTGAAAACCAAAAAAATACTTGACTAGTTGATTGATGGTTGGATGCTAATCAGAGAGTAATTTTTGTACAGTAACAGTACTTTACCTGAAGAATAATTTGGGTATAGGTTCAAGTCTCTATCATAGTTTTTGACTTGTTAAATTGAATACATATAAAAGAAGTTCTTGATGAAGGGGCTCCTAATGACTATTGTTTTAGTGGAAGATGGATTGCCTGATTTCTAAATTCCTCAATCCCATTTTACTTCTTACTCCCCTCCTTTTACAGGAAAAGAGAGATGGAGGTAGAAGGTTCTATAAGAGGATTGGCTGGTTGTTATGATGCATTATCTTAACATCCATATTAAATTTTGATGTGTTTTCTTGCACATATCTCAAGTTGTCTTTTGATAGATGGTGAAGAGACTTGATCATCAATAGTCAGGGTTATCATCAGTGGTTAAGGTGACTGTTGGTGGTCAAGGTGACCATCGATGATCAAGGGTTTGAAGGTTAAGTGGGGTAAAAGAGTGGGTTACAGATTTTCATTTAGATAATTATCTAAATTGACTTAAGGTCATAGTTGGGGGTTAAGAAATGGTTTCATCTTGGGGTGTTTTGGCATCTAGAACCATCATGTGAAATTTTTTAGTGTCTACATTTTACCTTTTTTTGTTATGTAGCTTTGAGTTAACAAACTACAAAAAAAAAATAGATTATGGTTCAAAGGTTTGGATGACTTGAGTATAGGAGGAGGTGTTCCCCCTCAAATTGAAATTTGATGAGGTGAATCAAAATTGGGTGTGGGTTTGATGAGTGGTTTATGGCGAATCATAAGGTTGGTGACAATAGTGGTTGGACATTTGAAGTTCAAATATGTACATAAAATGCAAATAAGCATGATATTAGATATCATGCATATAATAAGTTTCCATAGTTGGTAAAAATAAAGGTTGGTTTTTTAAGGATTGGTGATAACGTAACTGAGCCATAATGTTAGGCATAACTTATCAGGGTATTTCTATCAAGTCTCCTAGACAAGGTTGGTGTTCTCAAAGGTATCTAAGGTAGGAAGTGATCCTAAGAAAAACACAAATTGTTTGGTGTGTAATAGGTGGTGAAAATTCAAATGTTCAACATGGTAAGGTCAATTGGTGTGATCAAAAGGACCAAGGTAAGGTCATCACAAAATATGTTATAGTTCGAGCCATAATGCCAAACATCAAGGTGGATGTTGTTGGTATGGTAAGTGGAGAAGGTAATCTCCAAAAGGTAAGAACTAAGGTATGTAGGTGCCAAAATGTTTAAAATAGGAGATCTTGACCATTGATGGTTATGGGTCTCTCAATTGATCATCGGTGGTCACCTTGACCATCGATGCTTAGGGTGAAACCCTAAAAGTGTTGATGATAAAAAGTAAAAAGGGGAAGTCATTTTCACTTTTTTTTCTTGACTATTTACTCTTGTGTACTTGAAAACTTTGGCATTTTATATGTGGGTGTTAATGAGGTGATTATTGATTAGTTGACTACTGAGGTGGATTGAGCATACATAATAGATAGAGATGTGTCTAAGCAGTAAGACCTAGGATCCTTCCTCAATGATGGTTGAGGAATGAGGTAGGGGTTTCACTAAATTATTAGAATAGATTGATTTTGGTTATTTTGGTTAAATTTTATTAAATTTGTGGTTGGTTTGGATAGGGTTTTAGGTTTTGACCTAGGTTTTAGGTTGTAGGTTATTTTGGTTGAATTAGTAGGGTAAATTTGAAATTGGGAGGTTAGGTTGGTTGGGGGTAGGGTAGAAGACATAATTAGCTAAATTGTATGTTAGAAAGGGCTGGTTAGGTGTCCTTTTGGGTAGATAGGGTTACGGGTTTTGATTTTAGTGGTCACATACATTAACCTTCGATGGTCATACCTAATCATTAGTTTTTGTATTCGATTGTTGATAGTTAAAGACTAGAGGCCAAATGACCAATCGGCTATCGATGGTCATAGTGACCATTGATGGTTGACAAAATGGTTAGGTGTGCTGGATAAAAGGTTAAGGAAATAGGTTAAGGGTAAGAATTTTTTTTGAATACAAAAATAAAGGTTTTAGTTGAGTTGGAATGACCAAATGGGAATGATAAGGGTATCAAAAAGATATGTTGATATGGTTTTAGCCTGGGTGTCACGTAGGTTTGAAAATATGTTGATATAGTGTTTATAGGAAAAATTAAGTGTTAATAGGTAGGATGAAATGGGGTGAAAGGACATTGGTCATGGGTAAAGTAGTTTATATAAAACTAAATGTGTTTTCTAATGAATTTTATAGCCATGGGATCAGATCTAGATATGGGATTAGGTTCCTTAGATCCTTGCAAAGATCTATTATGGGATGATTTAATGATGACATGATGCACATAAAGTAGGTTGGCCTTGGTGTGATGATCTACTTCTAGCATGTACCATGAGATGCAATGATGATTGTGGCCCTCATCAAGAGATGGGATCTATACATAAACACTTTTCTCCTACCAATTGGTGAGATGACCATCTTATTAGAAGATGTACATAAGGTCACATGGATGCCCATTTGAGGGAAGTTGATAAATCACATTGAGAGGGAGGAGAGGGATGAGCACACGGATCTATTATATTCTAAGGATCAATCCTTTGATAGGTGGTATGTGAGAGGATTTAGCTTAAGGACATTGTATTAAAGGGCCAAAGATGATTGGAGGTTGATGATGATGATAGAAATGTCATGTTTTACATTTATCTATTCAAATAGTGGGAGGTTTTCATATCTATTATTGGGAGTCTTGGTGGAGATATTATTGGGTCAGATAGTTTTTGCATGGCTACTAGTGTTTTTGGTTTAGATATATAAGGAGTTATGAGGGTTTAGATATCACCAGAGATATGATATCAATTTGGGGTTTGTACTATATTTTTGTGTTTATGATCACATGTAAGTGTTGAGGTTGATGGGGCTGCCATGGGAAGGGTAAGCCTAGATGGACTTTAGGGTGGATTTCATGCAATAGAGGAGTGATTAAATTCTCACTAAAGTTAGAGGAGGTACATGGGACATTGATTGGTTTAGAGGGGCATTGGAGGCCTTAGTGGTTGGAGATATAGTTTGGAGGTTGTATGTCATCTTTTCGAGGTGGGCCCACTATACTCAGCATAATGTTTTGATGAAAATATATAAGTGGATTTTTGGGAGGAAAGAGGTGGAGACTGAGCTCATCCCTATTGATAGAGGTTTTAGGTAGTTTAGCCTAGTATATGGTATTCTAGGTCCATTATGAAAGTACAGGTGAGAGGATGCTATGTTTTTGCTTTTAGTACTATAGCCATTAGAGACGATGCTTGTTCATGAGAAGCTATCTAATAGAGCAAAGATTAATGATAATGATTTTGTTAATGGCTATGAAACATAGTATCAATCCCTCTATGGAGTGTCATATTTTGGATGGGATGATTGGGGATGGTAGGCTATGGATGTAGACCCATCTAGTTAGGGTCCATAAGTACATGTATAGGGGGATGACCTTGATGGATAGGTAGGAGTGGCATTAGCCACTGTGAAGTCATAGATCATAGATTTACAAGGGTAGGTGGCCACATTATAGGGCTAGGTTATGACATTATAGGGTTAAGTTACTACTATGATGGGTAAGAAGGACCAGGCTAAGACTTCACTAAGCTTGGTGCCCTAGGAGAGGGGCATTTTGAGATAGAGAGGAGGAGGAGATATAACACCAAAAAGACCACTAGGTAATATCCCTATGGCATGGTAATTGGCCATAGTTAAGGAGTTAAAATATTATGAGGTCATAATTCTAACATAGTGTCCATAAGAGACCTATGGGGTTAGTACAGAGCTAGTTTGGATGGTGGTGTAGGTGTAGCAACTCCAAGTCAGTAGGTTGCTTTGGTGGGTGGATAGGCAAGCACCTTATGGGGGTAGGCACCATATGGTAGTGGTGATCTAGGGGCATAGTTTTTATGATATGATATGTATAAGTGTATATGATTTTGATACTAGCCTATGAGATGATGCAGCAAGATGTATATTTTTTGAGAGAGAAATGCACATTTTATATGTACTATTTGATGTTGATGAGAGATGATGTAAATGATGTGATGATGGTATATATATTTGATTTTATGGTTCCTGGTTCATGGTTTTGGAAGTTTTAAATTTGTTTATGATTATGCTCATGATATTTAGACTTGCTAGCTTAGGCATGTGATGATTATGGATTTGATTCTTTATTTTATTCATGGTTATGATGTTGTGATTTATATATATGATCATGGATATGTGATGTGGTTTATTTTATTGATTTATGATAGTTATGATGTTTTGATTATGTATGTGATGTTTTAGCTTTATAGATGTGATTTTACATGATTGATTATGGTTAAGATGTTTTGATTATGGATGTGATGTTGTGATGATGTGGTTTATACATGATTATGATTTATGTGATGTTTTTTTTTATATATGGTTATGATGTTTATGATTTTGATACTAAATTTTGAGCTAATGCAACGAGATGTATATTTGTTTGAGAGAGAGAGAGATGTACATTATTTATATGTATTATTTGATGTTGATGAGACATGATGTATATGATATGATGATGAATATATATATATATATATATATATATATATATATATATATATATATATATATATATATATATATATATATATTTGATTTTATGGTTCATGATTCATTGTTTTTCATGTTTAAATTTTTTTAATGATTATGCTCATAAGACGTAGACTCACTAGCTTCAACATGTGATGATTTATGGATGATGTTGATGATGAATGGTTACTCATGATTATAGTAATGTGATGCTTATGGTTAAGGATATGTGATGTAGTTTATTTTACATATGGTTATGATGTTTATGATTTATGGTTATGATCATTTAGATGTGATGTGGTTTATTTTGTTGATTTATGATAGTTATGATGTTTTGATTATGGTTATGATCATGGATGTTATGTTATGATTTATGAGTCATGGTTATTTTTATATACATGGTGATGATGTGATGTTTATAGTTTATAGTTTTTTTTATGATAACACAAAATAAGTTTAAATAATGAAACTAGATGTGTGAAAGGAAATGAAATGCATGAGACATATGTCTATGTGAATACATGAACCAATTATGAGAGGATACAAAAAAGTCATGATGCTCCTTCATTAGTAAGGAATAAACAAAATAGAAGTTATATTGGCTTAAGGAACATAATCCCTTTGAATGATTCACATTAGCATGCGTTGGTTGATAAAAATATGTCTTAGTCACACTATGTCATGTAAGCTCAAAATCCCTTGATTTTTAGATAGTACAAATAGGATATAGGTGATAGGTGATGTGAAGTAGAGTTTAACCTCTTGAGGGTTGGTTTCCCCTTTTCATAGGTGACCTAGGAACCTTAATAGATAAGTCCATGTTTTAAGGCAAGGTGTAGATTGATTGATATGAGAAGTCTAGTAGTGCTATATATGAATGTTGATTGTAGTTTTTTTGGGATATCTTATTATTGACTTTGCTATAGGGTCTTTTATTTCTTTATTTTGATAGGTTTGTGAATATGTTCAATACGTGAAGCTTCAAATGATTACTTTGACAAATTTGACTTAGCGATCCTTCAAGGGAATGGTTTAAGTTTGGATTTATTCATTTAGATAGATATCCTTCAAGGGAACAATCTATCTCTTTAAGTAATTTTAAATTTTGGGCAGTTTTTCTTCAAGGTAACAGTCTACATTTTAGAGATATGTGACCCAAGTGATATTTAGGTATCCCAAATTATTTTGATGTTAGGCTAGACATGGACCAATATATTTAGGCTTAAGGTTTTACCTTTATGAGAGAAAAACCTAGAGCACAAGAGGTTAATGATAGGTGAAATGGGTGGTTTTGAGAGATAATAACCATGGGATTCTATTTGGTTAGGGATGAAAAGTATCCATGATAACCATGTATTTGGTAGATCCATGGTACACATATTTAGGATTAGTCTATGACTGTGATGGTTAATCACATGGTTCTATATTGTAATTAGTTTTCTTTAAAGAGATGGGATGAAGTTGTAAGGGAGGTGAAAATGTCATAAATCAAGGGATGAGCTTAAGTTAGATAAGAGGTGAGTTTGGTCTCTATTTAACAAAAGAAAGGACACATATGTGAAGCACTGAGAGGCTCAGCTTCTAGTTTGACTTCAAGAGAGGACAAATGGTAAGCTCTTGATCTATACTTATGGTTTATGATGTAGGGTCTAAGCCAACTGAAGTCAAACTTACCCTAATTAATTTTCTCCATATTGATCATATGTTGATTTTCATTTACGATGAGGTTTTTGATGTTTAATTATCATTGTTTTAGGTGATTGTTATAGGCACACTTGATTCATTGTTCATATATATGAATGTGGTTGGGCACTTCTAAGTGGTACTCATCAAGTAGCTCAAGTTTTGCTAGATGCTCTTGATGATAGTCACTCTAAAAAATGATGTATTACAAAGATATGTGAAGAGAGGGAATATAAACTTTAAAAGGTAGGAATACCTCTACTCCAAAAACTAAAGAAAAAGTGGTAGTACCCATAGAGGTTTGAATGATAGTGTGATAGGCCCATAAAGTGAAAGGGATATATAAGTGCCAATATCGAATAGAAACATTGACCACTTTGGTAATATTTTATTAAGGATTTTGTTTAAGGCTTATATCTATCCATTTACTTATGGATGGTAATGTGATGAAAAGATTAACTTAATTCCAAATGCATCATAAAGACCTTGGACTTGTTTATTTTTAAAATATTTACCATTAGTAATGATGATCTTATAGGGAACACCAAAATGATAGATGATATGATGATAGATGAAGTCAACTATCTTTTTAGCTTTGGTAAATATCATAGGAATAACATCCACCCATTTGGTAAAATAATCAATGGTGATGATGGTGGAGTGGTGTCACTGTGAATAATGAGGATTGATTCCCCAATGAGATCTTGTCCCCATTGTGAGAAGGGCAAAAAATACTTCCATACTTGAAGGCCATGTGCTAGTGCTTGATGTAAGTTTGTATGATATTGACATTTTACACACTTCTTCACATAATCATAATAGTCTTGGTTGAGGTTATGCCAATAGTAGCCAAGTTGAAAGATACGTTTAGAGACATCTAGACCACTAAAGTGTCCCCCACAGATCATGTCATGCCTTTCCTTGATAGTATGGGAAGATTCATGGTTGAGTATAAAATAGAGAAGGAATCTATTGAAACCATGTTTGTAAAGGATTCCCCCTAGTATGCTATAATGAGAGGTACTCTAAATAAAGGCTCTCAAAGCATTCTTAGAGAGGTTGGGAGGAATGATGTTGAGGTTAAGGTAGTTAAAGGTTCACTTAAACTAAATGTTTGATATATATTCCTCCACATAATAAATGGTAGGGAGGTCAAATTGAATAAAAGAGCGTGTGATGAATTAATTAATGGTGACAAAGAGTTTAGAAGTGATAGGCTAAGATGCTATCTAAGATACAAGGGAAGCCATTATATCTATGAATTTGTTAGTATATTAGGGAATAGACTGGTTAAGGTAATGATTAAATGATGCTAAGATTAAATCTAATAGTTTAAGGTAAAGGTAATTATTTCAAGATATTCTTTTGACATCGGTAAGATCCACTAATCTAGTTGACCTCAAGTTAGGAATCACCAAAAACATTGATCATATTAACACCCAAGTATAAAGAGATTTGGAGACATAATACTAGGGATTCATACTTATCCACATTCTTGGTACACTTGAAATCAAGTTTGAAATAAAGGGGAAGATTTTTTCCATTGAGGGTATTGAGAATAACTCTAACACCCCCACCTCACTGGCACTTTGAATAGTCAAAGAACATGGTCATTTGGTAGGTGATGTCTTCTTGAGAAAGTGTCATGATGGACTTGTCTATAAATGAAAGAGGTAGTAGTTGGTTGTTTGGTAAAGGAGCTTTGCCCAATTTATAAACAATGAATTTCCTTTTAATAAAATTTTACTAGAGTAACTCAAGGTCAAACATAGCTAAGAACATGAGCCACTTAGCCATATGCTAGTTTTGGTATGGTTTAGAATGCATATAATTGATTAAATTAATGTTAGTGATGACAAAGGATTTATGATTGAGGAGGTATGATGAAGTTTATAATTAAAAAATACTAAGGTGAGGAAATGCCTTTTATTATGGGTGTACCAAGTCTCATACTCTATAAGTGTTTGGCTTATATAGTAGATAGTTTTCTCTTTGTTTTGTTCATCATGGTGAAAATGTATTACCCCTAAGGAATGGTTAGTGGTAGAGATATAACGGTATAAGTGTTGATCCTCTTTAGGATGGATAATAATGGGTGGAAAAGAAGGTACTCTTTGAGTGAATCAAAGGCTTGTTGGTAGTCCTTAGTCCACTTAAAAGATATATCATTTTTGAGAAGATGATGAAAGTGTTGTCATCTATATGATAATAGTGAGACGAAGTGATGGATGGATTATAACTTCCACTATAGGCCATGGAGTTTCTTAAGGTGAGATGGAGGGGGCATGTCGAGTATCACTCTAGCTTTGGTAGGGTTTACTTCAATTCCTTGAAGAGAGACAATAAATCCAAGAAGTTTTCCAGATAGAACCCCAAAGACACACTTCTTGGGGTTGAGTCAGACATGGAAAAGGATTAGGTGCTCAAAGATGATTTTTATAACTTATATATTATACTTATGATATTTTCATAATCCTATATGATTATGCCGATGAGATCATGGAGTATGTAATATAGGTCATAACATGCTAGTAGGATACCCTAACATTCTTTAGACCAAATGGCATGAACCTATAATAGAAATCTACCATGGGGTGATGAAATAATTATTATGTTGATCTTTGAGGGTAATCAAGATCTTATTATATCTCAAGAAACCATCAATGAGAGATAACATCTCATGTTTGGCTGTAAGATCAACAAGTTGGTCGATTTTAGGAAAAGGGAAGTCATCCTTTGGCTAAGAAAGGTTGAGGTCATGAAAGTCAATATAGAGGTGAATTCAACCTATGGGTTTGGTTATGGGGAAAATATTAGAAAGCCAATGCAGATAGTCAATGGGTTGAATGAAATTCATAGATAAGAGGTGATGAAGCTCTTTCTTGACTAAAATTGTGATGTGCAGCTGCATCCTACATAGATTATGTGTAATAGGCTTAACATCAAGATGGATTATAATGATGTGGAGAGATATATAAGGATCGATTCTAGGCATATATTGATAGGACCAAGTGAATTCAATGCTTTAGTCATAAAATAAGGAAGGTTAATCCTATTATTCTATAGAATCTAAAGATTGACCAATCTTGATAATGTGAGGGTTATCTTAAGTACCCAAGTTTAAATTGATAGTGGATTCATTAAACATAGTTTGGATCTCAAAAATAAGGATTTTATGGATAGAAGAATCCCCTATGCCAAGATATGTGATGATGGAATAATCATCCTGATGTTGGATGGTGTGGATGGTAGGAGAATCATTTTATACCATTTCAAGATGAATGAAAGGAAATATTTTAGTTCATATATCCTTTTGATAGGTCAAGGGGACCAAACTAATAGTATTTACTAAAAAAATTTATAAGGGATGGTTTTTAAATCCTTAGACTTCAAAAGAGCTAGGGTCGGTCAAGATGGAATTTCTTCCTCAATGGTGGTGATGTGTTTGGGTGAATCAGTGGGTTCTTCTAGTGGGATGAACCCAAGGCCAAATAGCTCATGAGCTTTTTGGTTTTTGATTAAAGGTAACTCATGAGGTCCATGTTCATAGCGATTGAGGTTGAATCCCTTCTAGTCACACCTATGAAGGTACAATTCAATAAATTCCAATTTGTCCAAATAAGAAAAATTAGAGGTAAATGGTCAAATAGAAGAGGTGGTGGAGGGAGAAAGAAGTAGATGATCAAGTCCCCTATAGATGAAGTTGGTTTGGTGGTTGAGAAACCTAAAATGAATGATATTTCTAATATTGGGATCATAATTAAGATTATGGACAAGGTTACCATACTCTTGATGAGTAGGGAAGGCATCTAAGGCCAAAAGATGATACTCTCCTAATTAGAGATGTTGGAACATAGGTTTTAAGGGGTCCACTATGGGGATCTAAGAAGAATGGATAGATGAACTATTTGAATCCTCATCAATGGTAGGGGTGGAGTTTTTGTTGGTTGGTGGTGAGGTGGATGATAGAGGGAGAAGAACATCATTGGCTCGATATGTCATGTTTCAAAATATAAAAGTACTAGGGTCAACTTGTATTGTGACAACCTAACCCTCATGTTTGAAATTGACACATTGATGCAAGGTAGATGGGACACAACTCATGGAATGGATCCAAGGGCATCCAAGATAGATGTTGTATTAGAAGTTTCCTTCTAAGATGTAGAAGATCTCTAGAAGTGTACAAGGTCCTAAGAAGATGTGGAGGATAACTATTCTTGAGGTTATGACCATAGTATCATTAAAGCAAGGGAGGACCACTATGGTTTTTGACATGATATTATTTGGTAGCTAGAGTTGGTCAAAAACATGAGAAGAGATAATATTAATACTAGCTCTCCCATCAATCATCACCCTTTTGGTATGGGTTTGATTGATGTATGAAGTGATGAAGAGGGGAGGATCAAGATCTTCAAGATAAACAAAAGGTATTTTTGAATCCTTAAATGTGACAAGGGTGGAAAGTTGAAGATCTTTAATAAAGGTTGTAAGAGGGTGAGGGTATTCAAGTTGTACTTATATAGATTACATGGCCTCTATCAGTGATTGGAAATGATGTGGTAAGGTATTGATCAATTCATATAGACTCATCTTCATTAGGGTCTGGTGAACCTATTTTAGAATTAATCACTAGATAGATTCAGAAGGATTGGAAGCAGTGGCACCCAAAATAGATATTTTGGGTTTTGGTAAAGGTAAAGGTGTTTGAGTTTGGTTGAAAGTTTGAGGGGTGTAAGTATATTTCCATGGAATGGAAACTTTGGCCTTTCCCTTATCCTTTTATTGGGCTTGAGATTGGGTGACCATATGGATAGTGTGGATGAGGGGTATTGTTGGGCTAGAAGGCTACTTTCGTTCCTCCTCACTCTTGGGTAAGAGTGTGGTAGTGGGTAAGTGTTGGATATGTTCATTTATTAGTTGGGTTGATAATGGGATTAAGATAGGTTCATCTAATAATAAATCATCCTCATCCCATAAGTTATGGATAAGCGCTTTGAGAGTTTTATAGTTCTTTGTGTCATGTTTAGGTGTCTTATGGTATGAGCATACCAAAATATCATTGAACAAAGATGGTTTAGGAATTGGAGGGTCAAAGGGTTTGATAGGTGATAGGATCAAGGAAGAAGTTTGTAATAACCTTTATAAAATGGTTGAGTAAGATTCTAACAAAGGTGTGAAAGGTGATGGGGGTTTGGTTTTTGGTAGGGTAGCCTTCTTAGAAGTACACTTCATTATAGGAGTTATGGGTGGTATAATGATTTTGGTAGGTCGGTTTTATTGGGACTTATTGGTGTTGGTTATCTTGGATGTTAAAGTTTTAAAGGTGAAATATTTAGATGTGGATGATTTAGATGATGAAGGTCTAGAGATAGGTGGGTAGGCAGAGGTAAATAGTTTATCTAAAAATGATGGGGAGTTTGATGTTTTGGAGGGGGTAGGTAAAGGTAGTATAAAAGGAGGAATTTTATTTTGGGTATTTTTTGGACGATTGGCCTTCATGATATAAGGATGGGTTCCTAGGATGGAAGATGGATAGGCTCCCAAGACGGAAGGCAAGAGAGAAGGGGTGGTATGATTTTGGTTCTAGGTGGGGGTTTGGGTGGTTCCACCTTCTTAGTTGGTTTGGTCAATGTTTTATTTGGTGTAATAGATGGGTTTAAGTCTAACTTAAAATATGGGTGGGTAAGTCTAGGAGTATGAAGTATCCCTAGGTTCTTGATAGGTTTGATTAGAGAGGCGTAAGGTGTTTTGATAATTTTGGATGGATATGGTTTGGATAGTTCCTCCATGGTTTGGGAGGGAGAGGTGTTTGATGAAGGTATTAAGGTGATGATAGGTTTAATGGTGGATGAATGTTAGGTTAAAGGTTCATGCTTATTTTGAGAGGGGAGCCCAAGATGGTTTTGGACTAGTCTAGAGAAGGGTTTGTGAATTGGTTTAGTTCTTTGGGAATCAAATTAAAAGATTAGGCACATAGGTTGAGGTTAGTGAATGGTTTCTTCACCCTTATCTTTGATGAAAGGTTCCAGGATTTGGGAAGATGTTTCCTCCATGAAGTGGTAGATAAGGTGATTTCTCCTTTTTGAATGGTTTCCAAAGAGAGAGTAGGTGATTCTATGATGGGGGAGGAAGGTGTTATGGTAGTGGTTACCTCCTTTGGTATTTATATCAAAGGAGAGGTGGGTAACTCCATTATCTCCTCAAGTAGAGGAGTAGAGATGGTTCATTCATTTGTTTGGGTATCTAAAGGAATGGAGGGTGATTCCACCATTTCAATAAGTGGAGTGGAAGAAGAGGTAATTGAGGAAATGGTTTCCTCAATAATAGGTTCATTGATAATTATATTGAATATATGGACCTCATGAGTGTGAGATGATTTTGTTTTTTTATCATCATGGTTGGTAGAAGGGGCAAGGTTGGGAAAATATTATTGAAAGATGTCAAGTGACCAATTTAGGGGTGTGTTGGGATTATATAATATAAGTTATTATTTATCAATAAAGTTTTGGAAAATGGTTCTGAAGGTTTTAAACCTACTAGCATCATGTCTAATGACCTAGTGGAAAGCACATAGATCATTCTCATTATACCAACTGAACACAGGGTGAGAAGAATCAAATGTTGGGGTGTTTTAATTGGGGGAAGTTGTATGATGTTCGATTTGAGAAACTTGTCCAAAACTAAATCATATGACTCCCCTATTAGAGTGTATTTTTTTTGGGTAGCATGTTTTTAATTTCAAGTTTGTTGGTTGGAGGAGTTAGAGGGGTTTGTTTGGCTGACAAATGGAGGTAGAGAAGTTTTACGGACAAATGTGTTTATGGATGCCTTTGGTTTGGTGTTAAGGTAGTTAGATTGATTGGTGGTTTTTGATGGGGAAGGGTCATTAGATTTCAATCTAGGGTTTTTTTTCTTAGATTTAATTTCCCCTCATCAATAGCTCTAATTTTTAGTTTGCATGCCATGGTAAAAGCCTCATCAAAAGTTTTGAAGGTTTAAACCTATAGAGTAGGGGCAATGTGTTTGGCACAATACAAAGATAAAATTTTCATCAAATTGGGTTGGGTCAAAGAGAAAGAGAGTTGGTTGTTAATACTTCTCCATTGAGATGCAAAATTATAAATTGATTTTCTTGATGGATTAGGGGTTAATGATGGAGACCTTCTTAGATATATTGATTGAGTAGTGGTCTAAAAAGGTTTGGGGATGTTTGGAAAAGAAAAATATGGAGTGATTATTGAGGGAACTATACCAATCTAATGTTTGTCTAGATAAATACATAGTAAAAGTGTGAAGAGAAGAGCATTATCATAGGAAATCAAGAATTCCAAAGTGCTCTTAAGTGTTGTTGGAGGTTCTCCTTGCTATGAAATTTAGAAAATTTGGGTAATTCCAATTGAGGAGGGTAGGGTTAGATAGAGATGGATGGGTGAATAGGTTAATTATATATTTGGTTGTAAGATAGGAGGTTTTCAGCCCCAAAGATAGTTGACTCTAAGTTGGTCATTTTTTCCATCAACATTTTGACCAAATCAGTTTAGGGTTAGGTAGTTTTATGATTATACGGTAAGTTTTATTGAGGTTAGTTGGATGAAATATATGGATAACTAGTAGAAGTTTTATAATATGCCACATGTTGGTATGTGGTCATTGAGGGTTGGGATAATTCCACATAAGGTTTAATAGGAACAAAATGTTGGGTAGAAGGTGCAACATATGGGTTAATAGGTACAAAAGGTTGGGTGGAAGATCGATCTATGTATCCTTATGGATTAGGAACATAGTGTGGTTAAGATGTCAAAGGTATTGATTGAGTTGATGTGGGTTTGTTTGGAGGTGTGGTTAGATTGGTAGATTGGGTAATTAACATCGATTGAGTTGGAGGTATGGATAGGTTAATTGGTTGGGGGTGAGTGGTGACCCTGGTTCTAATAGTTAGAAGGGTAGAAGGTATAAAAAACCACATTTTGAAGTGAGGTAGATATTGATGGGTTGGTATTGATAAGGGGAATAGTGACAATATGGGTATAGGGTATCCCCATGGTAAATGGGGTTTGGGTAACTAAAGTTAAAGTTACCCCTATGTTAGAGGAGTTGTTAGCTTGTTTAGGGGGTGTTTGGTTATTGGTTGGGTTGTTTGATTAAGTTTGGGTGGAGGTAGTAGGTGGATTATTAGTAAATGAAGATGCTTGAGTTGTCATAGGCTATATAGAGGGAGGGCTCCCATAGGGTGGATCACTAGGTGGAACCAAAGTAGGGGTGTGGTGAGATAAGGTGTTAAGGTAATGTTGGAGGGCCATGGGGTTATTTTCAAGGAAAGTGGATAAATATGCATCACCTTAGATAACTATCTAAGGTATGGTAAGGGGAGTAGAAGGATGGGGAGAACCCTCAACATCCAAGGTATACTCCATGAAGGATGAAGAAGAGGAAAGTGGTTCTTGGTTGGTTTGGTTCCTCAACTATTGTCTAGTAAAAAAACATATGAGAAAATAGAAAGGAATAAAGGAAAGGTCACAACTCAAACACAAAGCAAACAAAAAAAGAGATCTCAAGGCAATCAAAACATACACTAGAGTGCATTTAAAATCTTAGGGTACCTTTTATCTTGATTTTAGCTTATGCCTTAGTTTGAAAGTGTGAAGAAGAACTTGGTTTGTAGAATATATAATAGAAAATAAGTCTATGACTGGTTTTTGGTGTTCAAGGATCTCAAAAGGATCTATGTTGAAAATTAATATGTGGCTTGGTATTAGGACCTACCCTCTCACTTCACACACCAAAATGGTGTTTCAGGTGCTTAGTTAGTATATACTAATTTCTAGAGTTTAAACTCAACCATAGAGCTAAGTTTTGGTTTATCTTCTTTGTAATGACCTCCAAGGAAGATATCCAAAGGGTGAAGGTGATCTACTAGGAGATGAAACCCTAGTCAGGCCTTATATCAAATATTTTGATGTTTAATTGATTTAAGTGGTTTGGTATAGTGTGTGACAAATAAGTGATGCTAAGATTGGTTACATTGCTTATAATTTAACTAAATGAGCTAAACATGCAAGTAATCAATGTATTCAAGCTTCATTTTATACCCAAAATAAATTTTCATTTATTTATATGAGAATAGAATAAGGAAGAAAAGGGCACCTAGATGACACTAGGTCCCACCGAGCATGCCATAATGTTTCTCTCAATTTTAGTTCATTTCTTAGGAAAGAATAAGTAATAAACTAGTAATAAGGGTGTTGTAGAAGAAGCTATTTGTTTGTGCATGTGTGATTCAAACACTTGTGAAGAACACCTCTTTTTCTTGGGAATAATGACATATAGAGAATAAAACACTAATACAAAGGGGTTGTTAGATGGGTATCAAGTTGGATTGCTTAACACGATATAGATCTAAGAAGCATGAGCTTACTAGGAGGTTGTCAATCCACACTCTTAAAATAGTTAAGTTGGAATAAATGAAGGTGAAATACTTTCATCAAATGATAGAAAATATTGAAAGGAAATGCAAGAAGAAATAAATGCTTGATAAAAAAATAGACTAATTATAAAAAATAGCGGGTCAACACTAATGTTAAATAGGTCAGGTTGCATCCAAAAAATGGGTGTAGTCTTTGTGAATAGGGAGGGACATAGAAATTGGAAATTAGTTGGGGATAAACTAGTGGAAATAGATTGATATTATATCCTACCATTGTTATCATTGGTAGTCAGGGTGATCATCGATAGTTGAGTTGATCATCGATGGTTGAATGACTATCAATGGTTGAAGGTGACCATTAACTATCAGGGTAACCATCAATGGTTCTTATGAAATATGGGTATGTTCAAACAAGAGTTGAATAATGGATACAATAAGATGTTGAAGTTATATTTGGTGTCATGGGGGTCAGATGATAATAAGCAAGGGGGTTTAGGTCAAAAACCAAGTAATCAAAACTCAAAAACTATAAATATACTTAATTAGTTACTTGATGGCTAGTAGCTAATCCTAGAGTAATTTTAGTAGATTAATAGTAATTTGCTTGAAGAATAATTTGGGTTAAGGTTTAGGTCTCTATCATGGTTTCTAAATTAATGAAGTGAAGAATTGCAAAAGTTCTTGATGAAGAATCTCTTGATAATTATTGTTTGAATGGAAGATGGATTTCTTGATTGATAAATTCCTTAATGTCCTTTCACTTCTTTCTCCCATCCTTTTATAGGCAAAGAGAGGTGGAGGTAAAATTTTCTATAGGAGGTTTGGTTGGTTGCTTTAATGCATTATCTTACCATCTATATTAAATTTTGATGTGTTAAATTACACATAACTTGAGTTGTCTTTGGCTAGATGGGGAAGAGACTTGACCATCGATGGTTAGGGTGATCATCATTGGTCGAGGGTTTAAAGGTTAAGTGGGGTAAAAGCATAGGTTAGTTATTTTGGCTTAGATAGTTAGCTAAAATGACTCAGGGTCATGGTTGGGGGTTAGGAAATGGTTTAATATAGAGTGTTTCAACATCTAAAACCATCATGTATAGTTTTCTAGTGTCTATACCATGATGGGCATTATGCCATATCCCACTAGTTAGCTACTTAGTTATTACTATGATTTATTATTACATATATTACTATATCTATCTTGACACCCTTGTGAATGCAAGACATAACATACATCACACATTACAAACTTATTCCTAGATTATATTACATTCTGATGTTTTGTATGCACATTATATTGGATTATTACACAAATATCATATATGCTTTGGATAACACACATATTGTAGATATTTTTATTTTAAGGATACTTCTTTCATAGGTTCAAGAAATCCCCTCAAAAGAGGGGTAATTCATAGGGGATTGTGATAAAGATCATGATCCTATAATGCATTCCTAGTACATTTTCATCACATAGGCTTAGATTACAAAAATACAACTTAGTTAAACATAGTGGGAAAATAGAGACATAGAGATTAATACAGTTGAACAAAAATTAGAGAAGTAGAACATTAGTTCCCATATTAGGAAATTAGTGCTACATGAAACTACTATCCAAGATATGAAACTACTATATAGTAGCCTCAGTATTAGAAAAACCTAGACTGGCTAGAAATTTATATCCAGTATAGTACAAGTTTGCACAGGTTTAGTTACATATTTATCAAAAGTTTCCCAATTTTGTTCACATTCATAATAATTTGGCTTAGATTCATACTAGTTTAATAAAATTGGGGGAATCACACATGGTGTGACCATTCCAATTTATAGTTTGGATATTCATATATATATTATTATAACTCAATCTAGAATCTATATACTCAGATATCATATTTGGTAATATGTGGATGACACATTATTTATGTATGCTCACTTAGATACTAGTTGATCAAGTGGAATGTCAAATTCAATGTAATTCTATATGTTATATATATATGGCATCATATTTTAGGTTACACACAAGTTTCATTCATTATTCCATCTATAGTGGTTGCAATTTCCAAGTGTCCTAGAATCATCTAATATAACTGAATGGCTATAGAGCTAACATAACCAATTAGACATTTAAAATTACATCACATAGTTCTAGTTTTAGATGCGTCTACTACACATGGGTAGGAAATTATGGATTCATATCCTACTTGATTTATTGATCCACCTACATGAGAGGGCTAGACACACCATCAGTCAAATCCAAGTTATTCATAGGTCATGATCCACCAAGCAGGGGATGGAAATGATGGAGTCAAAACTAGATTGAGTTTTTGAGCCACCCACACATGAAAATCTATCAAACCATTATCTCAATCCAAGCTATTAATTGATTGATCACTACACACACACAAAGGTTGTCACTAGCTTTATGCATTGGTTCACATATCCAATGAGGTGTATTCATCCATTTCCTCTATGTTATCTCTTTACTAAATTATTTAATCATTTTAGTCTTTTAATTTTTATATCTCTTAAGTAAGGACTAATTTATACACATTTTACTTATTGGACACACATTAGAGCATGTTTTACATTTTCATAGATATCTTCATTAGTATCATCTCTTAGGTAAGTCTATGTATGTTTATTTTTCA
Organism: Torreya grandis; assembly: GCA_037957365.1. Classification (NCBI taxonomy): domain Eukaryota; kingdom Viridiplantae; phylum Streptophyta; class Pinopsida; order Cupressales; family Taxaceae; genus Torreya; species Torreya grandis. The sequence goes on from JARHVA010004252.1 coordinate 522,076, forward strand.
TTTATCCTATTCATTTCACTTTGATGCATTTATAAAATAAAGTAGGGTGGGATGTCATCATATAAAAGTGGTATTTAAGTGTTAAGAGTGTTATTTGAGATTACCTATCCATAACTTATCTAATTTTTACACCTATCTAGCCTTCATCTAGGCCACAAGCATCCCTAATCATGCTTAAAATATTACAAAACCCTCATTATTTCATTTTATTCCATTGTGACAAATGCTATACCACTTGGACACTAGTGCCATAATAAGGAAAATAGTGCCACATGGTGCTAGTGTCCCAATAATGGTGATAATATTGTTTCCCTCTCTTTAAAAAAAAATCAAATCTAAAACCTCTTAAGTTTGGGCTAGACCTCTTTTAAAACCCAAACAAGAATTATAATAGTATAAATACATGACTTTTAGCTATGTAACCACTAGATGGAAATCATATTCAAAATATAAATTCAAACTCAACAAGTTGTGTAGAATTAAGGTTATCAATCCTTATTTTGCCCTGCTTGTGTATACTACCATCTATAGTAGTCCTAAGCTTAGACTACCTATATTTCCCATCTCTAGAACATTAAAATCACTCATGTCCATTATTATAATAAATTCACTTACACTCGCACCAAAACTTAGGTGGGGATAACTACATCAATCTTTGTCCCTCCTTAGACTATTGGTATGTAGGTAAATTTAATCACAATTAGGTGTTGAGGATGTCCAACCTACCCCACTAAAAAACACTCTTTTTATTTGTATCAACCAGATGCCCTAGCAATATGGAGGGTTAGGGTATTCTCACAAATTTAGTCAAAACATGCAATGTACAATGTTTCATAACTCATGCATGCAAGAACAACCTCACAAATCTAGACACAGGTGTGAATATAGGATTACAATAGAGGGAGATTATTATTGTGTTAGTGAATGAAATAAAATACAAACAAATAAAACACTCACCCTAACACCCTAATCCTATCTCAAGTGAGGAGCATATTTAACAAAACCAAATGAAAAACACAACTAGAATGTAAAGATAAATAAATCCTTCACCTTCCTTGGATGCTCCAAATAGCTTTTTGTAGTGGCTTGCTCTATTTGTGCTCATGAAGTCTGCATCAATGGAAGCTTGGCTACCTCCATCTCTCCTTGGTACCTTTTTTAGATTTGACTTAGATTGGCTTGGCTTGGCCCAATATTTGGACATTATAACACTAATTTTATGAAGCTTTTAAATATGTTTGGGCATGGTAACTTTACACAATTTTTTTCTTTTTTCATTTGGCAAGGCATAATGGGCTCTATAAGGAATGGATTGTCAAAGTGAGACTATTCCACAATGGGAAAAAGGTCAAGGGAAAACTCCTTAGAGACTGGCTTGTCAATAGAAGGATCTTGAAAAATAGGCATATGGTCGAGGTAATGATTTTCCCAAAGGTCATTATAATCATTAAGAAGTGACTCAACAAAAACTGACTCATTAGAGTGAGACTCCTCGATAAATGGTACATAATTAAAAGGTGATTCATCATAGGTTGACTTATTACAAGAATTTTGCTCAACAAAAACATCTTGGATTGGCTAGTTCTCTTGGCCTTGGTTTACAATGAGTTGGAAAATACCAATTTTGAATATAGCTTAGTCTTCAAATGATTGGATCGATTGAGGTTGGGATGTGATTGGTACTAGATGCGGAATGGCCTATGGTTAGATAATGGTAGGGCATCATAGATATTGATTTATCCCATGAGCCAAATAATGAAGTCCTGAGATGGTAACAATAGGGTTGTATGGGGCTTGGTTGTTTGCACAAGCTAAAGGATAAGGTCTTTAAATGATGAAGGGGCATTGTGGATCTTGATTATTTGTACAAGCCAAAGGATAAGGTCCTGGTATAGAAATGGTATGGCATTGTAGTCCTATAATAGAAATGGTATGATGTGGTGGATCTTGATTATTCACATAATCTAAAGCATCTAAGTCCTCCTCATATACCATATCACCCCAATCTTGAGTTGGATCATAAGCAAGTTCCTGACTATGTTTCATGTTTCAATTATTGTAAAGAGGGTATTGATCTGTATCTCAAACAACATTATCTATAGTTAGGTCTTCAAAGTCTTCCTCATAAGCCTCTTCATACCAATCAAGGTCTCAAGTTGGATTGTAACCAGATTTGTGACTTTGTTCCCATGAATGATTATTATGAGGTGGATAAGAATTTGTCTCACAAACCATATTATCATCATTGGGGCCTTGACCAAACAAATAAAATTCATTTTGTGCAATGATTCTATCATAATTTGGATTATATGTGACTCTACCATAGGTGTAGTTAGATATATCTACATAAATGATGAAATCTCCCAAAATAAAAAGGTTTAAAGTTAAACAAACTCCAAAAAACTATGTCCAAAGAACAAATGGTTCAAACTTGGTCTAACTTGGTCAAAGGTGGAGATGTATCTCTAATGTGGTCTGAAAGTGGAGTCATATCTCTAAAATGGTTTGTTCTAAGACTTGGCATAAAATAGTCTAATGCCAAATGTCATACCCATAAAAGGTCAAGTTTATAAATAAAAAATGCCATGTCAAAAGTATAGGTCAAAGTGTTCCAAACAAAGTCTAAACTAGGAAAGAGAAAAGAGTCACTAGGTCTTTTCTCCAAATGCAAAGTCAAAAACTAGGCTCAAATAAGTTGTGTTATGATTTTTTGCTAAATAGAATCAAAATCTAGACTTGAAGTAAAGGCATGATGTGAATTTGATTTAATCTAACAAGTTTGAATAAAACTTTTATATAGACCTGACACACAAAATCAATAATAAACATGATCAGTTGGTATAATCCATAAGGATAAAGGCTCTTGGAGAAAGGTTATGTTCTCCCAAATAAAGGCACAAATAATGATGAGGATAGGCATTGAACAAATAGACCATAAATAGTTTTCAAATTTGATTAATTGATTAATCAAAGTTATGCAACCCAAAAGAGAAGGATATATGTATCAACCCCATTAATTGAGGCCTAAACAGAAATGAATCAATGCATGAATTCAAACTTGACAAGGTTAATTGAAAACTCAACATTGAAAATTAGGATTTGACCAAACAAGCTAGACAAGATTGGGCAGCATGACATCATAAGACATAGGTCCAAATAGTATACATGACATGGTTTGAAACAAATGGTTTTTGATACAAGGTAAACTAGTCTTGAAATAAATTGAGTAGCTTAATGGTGTAATCATGCTCAAATTATGTGATCTATGTTATGTTTCAAAAGACTCAAAGGTAAAAATGGTTTTACATGATTTAAGTAGCATAATGCTACCCTTTTTAACAAAAATACATGGTTTTGACATGGTTTATAAACAAATAAATAAGTTTTAGTTTCAAAACATATCAAGTAGAAAAGATGACCAAAACACACTAAGTATAAGTGTCCAAATCCTATCAAGGGTATGGTAATGTGGGGTTGACTAAACTATTAAGTTTTTGAACATTTCTAGTGGAATCAATTACACAATGAATTTCTAATCATGATGAAAAATAATAGGTGTCTGTGGTGCTTGGCTTGCTGAAAAAAGGTCTTGCCCTTTTTAAAACCACTACATCCTATCATTCACTTAGTGTAGCATGATGTCCAAAGTGTAGATATGTCTTATGTGTAACTCCATCACTAGAAGGTGGTTTAACCACTCAAACCTCCAATCTTAGTGGGAGTGGGTGAAGTCAATGCCAAGAAATGAAATTCTAGGTCAAATTTTCCCTAAAGAACTTACGAGAGGTGATGAAGTCCCCCTAGAAAGCCAAGATGCAATGAAACAAAAGACATAATAGAAAGACTTTAGGGTTATTTTCAAGGTCACCCAAACTATGATGAATTTTTGAGGAGTGATTTAGATGACATTGTTTCTATGCCTTGGATTAGGCATGTTTTCAATAAGTATAGCACTTTTAATTCCAAAGGTTTCCTAAAGGGGACAAATGGAAGAGTATACATGCATAAACCTTCTTTTTTCGAATCAAGTTTTAGCTAAACAACCATTGAAAATATAAATTGGAAAGTGTATTCAATTTTAAGCCCCAGATGAAAGATAAGGTGGTGTTCTTTTGACCCCTTAGTCTTGAGTCGTAACTTTTAAAGTCTAACTATCAAACATTTATCTTAAGTACCTAAATGTTCCATTAAGCACTAAAACAAAGTTCCTAGGTCATTTTAAAAGCATGGAAAAGATGGTCTCAAACATGTTTTATCAAATTCCTAAGCTTGATCCTTTAATAAAAATGTTAGAGTATCCTTTAGATTTGAAGCTAATTTTCAAATAGAAGGAAAAAATTTAAAATTTAAAGTCTCTATTATAAAATCAAAATTGCCTAGTCAATTTTGTTATTTCCTACAAAATCACCACTGTCAGATTAAGAAACACAAAAAAAAATATCACTATTATGTGAAATCTCTACCCCAAAGAGTGATATCACTACCCAAAAGAATGATATTATTACTTATCAGACAAAAATATAGAAAATATAATCTACTATGAAATCACTACATAGAATGATGATATCATAGTTCTATGAATTCACTACCCAAATAAATGAAATCATTGCTCAGCAGAATGAAATCATTGCAAGAAAGAATGATATCATTACCAAAAAAGATGATATTTCTATTCTTAAATATGATACCACTACTTAGGTCCATGAAGTCACTGTTTATATAATAACAATTTTGTTTACACAAAATCATGACTATGTAATAGTGATATCATTCTAGAGAGAAAAATCAAGGTTATAGGAACAAAAACATTATTAGAAAGAGAAATTTAACTTAAAAATTTCAATCTTGTGAACCTCTGACTCCAAGATTATGCATGGAAAGGATTAGTAGGTTTATTGGAGAGGTTTTGTAACCAAATTTGTGGATAAATGTCCCACCGAGCATGCCATTATGTGAACATAGGATTATAATATGGGGAGAATAGTATTATGTTAGTGAATGAAATATAATACAAACAAAGAACACACTAAGCTTATCTCAAGTGAGGAGCATATTTAATAAAACTAAATAAGAAACATAACTAGAATACAAAGATAAATAAATCCTTCACCTTCTTTGGATGCTCCAAATAGCTTGTTGTAGTGGCTTGCTCGATTTATGCTCATGAAGTTTGCATCAATGGAAGTTTGGTTACCTCCACCTCTCCTTGGCACCTTTTATGGCTTTGTCTTGGCTTGGTTCAATATTTTTACATTGCAACACTAATTGTATGAATCTTTAAAATACATTTGGGCATGGTAGCTTTTCACATCTTTTTTCTTTTTTTTATGTGGCAAGGCCTCTTATTTATATATTTTAGAAAATGGCTAAAATCAACCTGAACCATCCATTTCAATATTGAGATGTGTGGATAAGGATTAATCCAATTATGTAATTAAAGTTTATAAATAATCTCATCAATATTTGTGATAGAGGGGCATTGAATAGGCATGGAAGAGTTTTGATGAGGCATGGGGTAGCTTGATTTAGATATTTATGGAATTTATGGCCTAAGGATGCCTTTTAAAGAAATTATGTCACCTAATATAAATCAATATTCATTTATGAAATCAAGTATTTAACAAGTTTCATCAAAAATTAGCTTAAGGCCTTAACTTGGATTAATTAGCTCTAAGCATGATTAAGCATTTTGTACATAAATTATTCAAATTGATCAGAATGTCTTGTTATTGGTATGAATTTGATTGGATTGGAGTTTAAAGTTGATGTCAAATGCATTGGATCTATTATACCATTTATGATGATGTCAACACCAAATAAAAAAGGCACGTGCCTTGTGCAAGAGATTTAATATAAAAGAGCAATCCAGAGTACCTAGGTAGAAAATTGGCATTTTGACTCAAAATGATCTAATCAAAGTTGGTTGGCCCATAAATTACATTACACCATTTAGGGATACTTTGGCCAAAATAATCACTTGAATATATCAATTTCAACTCATTTAATTTGTTTTAGTGTTTTTAGGCCAAATTGTACATTTTGGTGGAAATTGGTCAAAAGCATGGTTAGAGGTTATTGGTGGCCAGATTTAGTTGTCTACAACAGGTGTACCTAGAAACTTGGGACAAACCTACAAAAATTACAATAATACCAATATAGGGATACCACCCCTACATTTCCAATAATGGTGTTACTATCCAACTAGGGTAATATTATCTAGGAGGAGTTCTAAAATTGGGATCCTAGTTGTAACACTCAGACTAGCCTCTACCTCAGTTTTTAGCTTCCAAATCATCCATCAAAGTTATTTTATAGATAAGTTATTACTTTAATTATTTATTTATATATTTATAAAGGTCAAAATTAGTTAATTTTTTAACAAATTAGTGGTTATATTTATCTCATATTATTTCCTTTATTTAGCATACTCATATTTAATAAACATAAGATTTACATTCACTAAGTCCTAAAAGGTTAAAATAATGGTATAGATAAAAATGTTGTTGTCACATGTTATACCAATTATTATTTCTTTCACAACATGCCCTAATTTCATAAATAAAATCATGGAACCTATTTTTGATTTAGAGTCTGATATTTTATTTTATCCATGTTTATACCTTGGGAATGTTTTATTTATTGACCTAATTTAAAATAATATTTAGGATGTTGACATATAAACATTAATATTTATTTGATAATTTAACCATGTCTATACTTGAGGTGTTCATTATATTTAAATGGTATTAAAAGAGTTTTCATTTAGGACTGCATTGATCCAATTATATGAATTTAACTGAATCTACAAAGTCTTGGTCTTTCTTAGATCATGGTTTAAAATGAATAAAAATTTCCCTCTTAGACCATTTTTCCTTGAACTTATGAAAATTATCTAACTCTTTGTCTAAATTTTTATATCCCTTATTTAAGCACTTTAGAAAAATTTTACTCCCTTTTGTGTTCATGAGCTAAGGTATTAGTGTTATTTCATCTTTGGGCTTAGTCAATTTTTATAAAGTTAGACTAAATTGGCTATATTTTTTGATCAAATAATATTATTTTATTTTGTGTATATTTAATCCCATTTATACTTTTTTTCATTCAAATTTTTTTGGGTGTCTATATTGTATCATTCTCTAACTTAGTCATTTTGTCTAAAAATGGACTAAATTGGCTGTAGGTTTAAGGAAATGGTCATTTTGTTTTGATTATCCTATCTATCTTTAATTTCATTTTCAAATTATATATGTATCCATTTCAAGTATTTTTGAATTCAAAGGCTAAAAAATACATTATGTCTTTTCAAGTCTTGGTTAAACATGGATCTAACACTTATCACTCCCTCATTTCCTCATGATTTATCCAGACTTAGTTATTTTTCTAGTATCTTCCAGGTGATTAAAATGAGGGATGTGTGTCAAAATATATCTTACACACTTAATTGAACCCTTAAATATTTCAAGACAATTATGTGAGCTCTTATAAGCTTATAATGATGACAATTGTCACAATCTACTTTCCTTACTTCATTGAGGCACAATAGTCTTTGAGATAACGTCTCTAGGCCCTTAGATGAATAAAATGACACCATGTGGTGAAATATCACTTTTGTATGTCCATATAATAGTATATACACTTTAAATACATATAAAATATCTTAGGTTCTTGAGATGGTGCCAGCTTTAAATATCTTAGAGCCTCATAGTAGTTGGTATATAGTGAAATGCATCCAAACTCCCAAGGGAGTGAGATGAAACCATGTGAAAAAATCTCATCTCATTAGAGCAAAGAAGTAGCCAATATAATTAGGGACCCAAGTTGGTCCCTGGGTGAGTGAACATCATCTATGAAACATGACCTTGCAAACTCAAAGACACTATGGCATACTTGTAAATAGTATTGAGTTTTAAAATTGATGACAATCAAAACAATAAAAAATGACAAACCCGAAAGTGGACTTAGATATTTATTAATTATTCAACCCTTTATAGGTTTTTATTTTTATATATTTTCCTTAATAATTAGGTATATTATTACTTTATTTTAGATTATTTGTTTAAGTAATTATCATGTTTCATTTTTTAGACCTAGTCACTCTTAAGTTTTCTAAGTTAAATATCCTAGGGTTTGATTATAAAAGCAATTTATTCACTAGTTCTAGTCCATTTTTGATTTGGTTTGAATTAAAATGGGTAATGTTTTCATTGTTTAACCTTTAAACAAATTCATTTCTTTAAAATGGATTGATATGGCTTAAAATTTATTAAATGGTCATGTTTATTTTAGCCAAGTTTGTTTTCCCTTTGTATTTATTTTGGGTTTATGGATGTAGGTGTTTATATTTGAAAATTTCAATTATAACAATTGATTTTCCTGATCATTTCCTAGGCATCAAAATAAACATGATGGGGATGCATATCAAGATCTAACATCCCCACTTCATTTAGGTTTATATATCAATGAGCTAGTAACCCTAGGCTTCTATCTAAACTAGATGTTGAAAAGTGGTTTGATCATGCTTTCATGATCCCCATGGATATTTTGCATGTCTTCAATCATTTAACAAGTCTACTAATGAGTGATATCATGATGATTTTCATGATATCATATCACCTAGTTCATATTAGTGAGTTATATGATTGGACCCCAATTGTATATTGGGTAAGTGAGAGGTTTCCACTTGGTAAAAATTTACCAACAAGACTACACACATACATATTTTTAGGTAATATAGAAATTATATTTGATGACTTTCTCAACCATCAAAGCTTAAAAAATAAATAAGTTGTATTTAAATTTAGAAAAGGGTCCCTAGGATCCTAGAAGAGAAACATGTGGTTATGTGTTAGGATCTTGTCACCTTTTGAATCCTAATCCTTTCATTTTTTGTGTGAATTATTTCAAGCCCTAGGCAAGCAAGATGTTACCATGTGGAAAAATCTTGGGTCATCAAATAATTCCATGTAATCAAAGGACCAATGAGCTCTGGGTGAGAAATATCACACCACATGGTGATATCTCACTACATAAGAGTCAATGAATAATTAAATAACATGGGATACTCTATCCAAATAACATATGAATGGAAAGAAAAAACATATCATGGTCTTAACATACAAAGGTACACTGAATTTTATATGCAATGATAAATAGACATGTGGCATTACCCTTCCAAGGTAGATATGTGGGTTTCCATGATAGTGATTCAAGTTTGGATTGGATGTTAATCTTACCCATCAAGATAATCAATTTATAAAAATTTTATGATAGTTTCAATCAAATATATGTAATCAATTGATGTATTATCTCTTAGCAGAGAAGGGATAATGAAATGAAGAATCTAAAGTAAATTGAGTAGTGGCATTGACTAAATAACTTCATGCACATTATGACCTAATAAAGATCCATAAAAGTCAAATATGACTTAATAAGGTGTGGTCTCCAAATGATCAAAAAAATTAGGATTCAATTTGAATCAAATAATGGAATTTTATTAAAGGATGTGGCATGCATGTTTGATCATTTATAAGAGCATAAATGGATAAAATGTTATCTTAATTAGAAATGGAACTTGCTTCATAGGATCTAAAAAAGTAAATGATTTTATGAGTTTTATACCAGATTTGACCACCCATAACTCAATTATAACTAGTTGGCATGATCATGTTCATTATTTCATTTGGATTGAGTGGGATCCAATTCAAATTTGATCTCAAGTGGTATGTCTCATTGAATATTGGTAAAGACCCCATAGTGGGTTGATTAGTTACTCCATAGGCTAGCATTACCTATAAAATACTGATTATATGATGTAAAAGATATTAATCCATTTATAATTACAAGTTAGATTAGAGGTCCAAACCATTTTCTACATTTCTTGCTTTCCTAGTTTGTCTTTTTCACTTTTATATGAGCTAAGGATATTTGAGGACACTTTTATAAATTAGTAGAGTATTGGTCAATCCTATATCTATGATTAATGAAATAAATTTTATCTAAAAATTATATGAATGATATTCATCATCTACACATGTAAATAGTGACCCTATTTACCTCTTCTTCATTTCTATTTCATCCTTAATTCTCCTGCACCATCTATGTCTGATAATTGTATTATGCTAGCTAAATAGAGATTGATTTCTCATTATATTGGTATACTCAATAGGAACAAAACTATACTCTCTATAAATTAGGATCATCATCTCTTTCTCCATGCCCCCTCTTTTTGTTGTCTTTTTATACTTCTATTAGATTAGGTAAAGTAATCTAAAAAGTACAAATATGCTTACAAGTTTCATCTAGGTTTCATGAACCTTGTTTTCCTTATTTTATGCATTTTTGAATATAATATACTAAATATAAATTCCAACTATCAATTAGTTCATTTATAATTCTAAAAAACATTATTATTCTAATCATATTAGACTAAAGTTATTTTATAAATATGGGAGTATATTCTAGATAACCACTTGTATGGAACAACTTTCATCGACCAATTGAGGTATCTAATTCTCCATGAATTTTTATACATATACATTGGGGAATTCACTACCAAAAATTCATTTGAATATATTTGTAATGGGGTTCATCACCATTTTATCCTTCCCTTTTCTTCTTACATGTTGGTTTGCCACAACACAAACCAATAGGAAAAACACTAGAAGGAGAACCAAGCAAAAATATTTTTATATTTAACATTTATTTTGGTATTGTAGATATCCTTTCAACCCTATTGTGTGCCTAATAAAAAAACAATTAACATTGAACTCACCAATGGCCTTAGCTTGACTTGGTAGAGGTTTCTAACCTATGAACATTCCAAATCTTGTTCATGACTTACCTGGGAACCCAAATAAATTTTGTTTTAAATATTAATATGGTGGGATTAAAAAGGATAAAAAACATATCGTGGCATTTAAAAATTCCATTATCTAAACCCAGATCTAGCATGAATATGTGGGTTTCCACCTAATTTCATATGTTTTGGATGAATATGCTTATCATTAGTACATAGGTTTTCCAAATAGATACATCACATCATGGGCTATGTTTGAAAATGTATTTGTCAACATTTTAGTGTGCCTATAGACCCTAATACCTTGTAATATCAGTTTTATATAGCCTATATGGATATTAATGAGCCCATGATAACATTCAACATCCACTTCCTTCAGTTATACATGATGTTGAATGACCCATTCCTTTAAAAAGAAGTGGTGGATATTGATATTTATCTTAAAACATTGGATCCCATAACTACTATTTTTTTTAAAGGACCCCATATACACTCACATCTTAGGCCTCAACTTAAAAATAATATTTTATCATTTAATAATAATTAATGTGACATGGTTATGGTATTTAATCATTTTTATCATTAGGACATCTAGGTGTTTACACACAAAATCCTTCAATTTTCTTGCCCGCTAGTCATCCCATGGTCCAATTTGTGACTTATAGTCAATCATTAATTCAATATTATATTCATATAGACCTCCCTATGATGAATGATAACCCTCTTATTACTTATAATGCATGTTAATATGTTTATTCTATGTCTAATAAGTAGGATATTTTACTTTGTTTTAGTTGTTTAATGTCTTTTGGTGTTGTTCCCGATTAAGAGATGTTTGTTGTAATAAATTAGTTATAGACAATGTATGGATGGCCCTATGATATTGCATTCCCAAGTTCACAACTTGGGTTCTATGGATGAAAAAATGGAATAAGTATTAAATTAAACATTTTGAATAAGATTTTTACAATACAAAGGCAAGATTCCACCTCTAAGAGTAGTGATGAAGATGCATATGATGATAAAGAATAAATAATCATATTGATTAAGCTCCCATATGAATATCCAAGTAGTGTATATCTATGTGCATAATAAAATGAATTATACATTTCTTACAGTTAAATTGGAAATGAAATAGAATATTGTGAGTATATAAATAAATAATATGCATGATATGCATCTAAAATACACATATCACATGTTGTTGCTCCTACATCTTGAAAGTTAACTCCAAAATATCAAATTCTCAATTACATCGGTTTAGTCCCTATCCTTTTAATTGGGATGGAGGAAATGAAATAAGGTAATGTTGAAATAGGTTGTCCATATGAAGTGGGTGTCTCATAAGAGATCAAAATTTAATATATCTCACCCCTAAAAAACTTTACCTATGATTCGATATGTATAAACTTGAATGGCCCAATCATGAGACTTATTACCCTTAAAGAAACACTCATACTTGATAATGATGGAAAAAAAAGGATAAATCTAAGTTTTCCTTACATTTGAATACTTATATCCTTATTAATAGTTTTTCTGATGGGACTGTAGTAGCCATGATATCATCTTAGTGACATACGCAAATAATTCTAAGATGAATAATCATGAACATGTTGGATTGAATGGAGTAAATCCAATGAGAGTCAAATCTAAAGGTGACTTAACCTCATACCAATCTATACATAAATTAGGCACTGATGACAAATCTAGAAGGTCATTTACTATGGATGAACCATTTCCACATATTTTTAATGATAAAAATGATAATGTGAATACTGCCAAAGTATCCTAGTTTGTTGACAAGAAGCCTATAATAAATTAACCATTTGGATTCCACAAAGAAGGTAGCTCTACAAGGTTGGGTAGACTAGTCATTATGGTATTGTTAATTCCCACCCCTATTCCTTATCAAAATTTAGTGTTTTAGAATATGTATATCTAAAACTCTATCCAAAATACTTATTGTGAATTGAATGTAAGTTCATTGTTGAGTTCTATAATGTAAATCAACTTATTTTGCATGATGAAATTATAAATAAGGCTATTTGGAATAGTTTTGTTAACATAAATATCAACACAGATCTAAGTATGTGTCTTTTAATGGTAGTATTCATACAAACCTTCTAAAAATCCTAACATTATATATATTTTGTTTCCAGTGTCTGACTAGTGAGGGTGTCTTCTTGTTTGTTAATGGGTATCTCCTCAATCCCTACTTATATTCTTAAAATTTCTTCAAGTGATCTTGTAAATAGATTATTTTATTTTATTTGTTTCTCTTCCTTTCTTGTTTTCTCATTTTATTTTTGGGTAGGTTATTTTTTTTCTTTTACTTCCCTTCATTGTCAATCTATCTTATTTGTGTGAATATTTTGGTCTAGCCTATCTATTTTTTTCCTCTGAGTTTACACATTAATAAACACAAATGATGAGTGAAAAGGTATGTATGTAGGTATCATAGTTGAAGTTTTGGTGCAAAAAGTGATTTTTGAGTTTTTTTGTTACTTTAGATCCTATTTCTAGGTTAGTATTAGAGGCTTAAGTTATTTTATGCATTCTAGATATGTTATTTTTTGGTAAAATATGGTTAAGTTAGTTGTCCACTAAAATTATCCTCTTGAAATTAGGATTAAAAGCTCACATCTAAAAGGTGTCTCAATTTACTTAGGTAAACCTATTGTGTTGAAGGTCTATGGTGAAAAATATATAGTTCTACCTTTCATTTTAGATTGTGATCCCCAACCCTAAACTCAGGTAGTATAAAAAAGTATAAAATAAATAAAATAAGAGTAGAAAATAAAATCAATCTAAAAAAAATCAATTTTGGGTGATTTAGGCAACCTCTACTAGGGATATGGATTCTCAATTTGTAGCAGAGAAAGGTGTTGACTGGGATCATAGGCAACTCTATCAGGGCTATATATGCCTAGGTAAAAGTGGAGCAATGTCTAAGAAAAAATCTTAATATTAGGACTTACTATCCTAATAATTAAATCCCATAGATTTTAATTCTTTTTAATATTAATAAATGTTAACTTAACTAACTCCCAAACACTAGGTCAATGAAGATACTAAATTTTCTTACTTAGTTACTCTTATTTTTTCTTTTATTAAAATTTTTGATGTTTGATGCACTATTTTAGCCATAAATTATGGGTTAATTAAATTTTTATTTGTTCTAAAATACTTTGGAGTATTTTATAGTAGAGTATCCATTTTTTATTTATTACACAACATGCCCTAATTTCATTGTCCACTAATATGGCTTAATATTTTTAATGTTTCATCTTTTAGACCTTGTCACTCTTAAGGATTAAAAGCTAAATCACCTAGGTGTTTGATTTTATAGGAAATTTTATTTTCTAGTTCTAGTCAATTTATAATTTGGTTTGAATTAAAATGTCCAATGGTTTTATTATTTTATCATTAGATATAATCATTTTTTTAAATAGATGTATCTAGCTTAAAATTTAGCAAAAGGATCTACTTATTTTGGCCAAGTCTATTTTCCAATTTCTATTTCTATATGGTTTATGGACTTAGATGTTTATATTTGAGAATTATATTTATAATGGTAAAGTTTCCTTATAAGTCATTAGGACCTAAGATAAAAATTATGGGGACATGTTTCAATATCTATCATACCTACTTAATTTAAGATTATATATCATTGAGCTAGCAACCCTAGGCTTGTAGATGAATGGGATGCTAACAAGTGGCTTGATATTATGTTTCCACTCCATGGGGATAGTTTGTATGTATTCAAGACTTTAATGAGTCTATGTGTGAGTGATATAATGACTACTATTATGATATTTGAGTACCAAGACCATATAAGTAATTAGTACTATTGGAACCCAATTCTATAATATGTAAGGGAGAGGTTATCATGTGTCATGAACCTAAAAAATTACTATATATACAACCTCATATATAACACAAAGGTTACATTTTATGGCCATCTTGACCATAAAATATATCAAAATCTTAAAATGGACTAAGATAGCTTCAAATTGGCAAAGGATCCCTACGTCTTAGAAGAGCAAGATGTAGTTGTGTGTCAATATCTCTCCACCCTAAAACTCCCATATCCTTTAGTATTCATGGAAAGCATTTCAATCCATGGGAAAGTGAGATGTTTCCATGTCACAATATCTCAAGTTCTTAGACCAGTCTATGCATTTGAAGGTCCATCAAACTCTGAGTGAGAAAAATCATGCCACATAATGAGATATCACTACACCAAAGCCAAGGAATAGTCAAAGAACATGGGCCCCTCTATCCAAATAGTGTATGAACAAAAATATGACATGCATCATGGTCTTAACATATAAATGCATGTTGGATTATTTACATAGTAAGTGGCATCCATGTGGTGAAACCTTCTCAATGTAAATGCATGAATTTCCATGACAATAGTTTAATATTGAATTTGATGGTTATCTTTCCCAATGGGATGGTAATTATTTACAATTTGGACTATAGGTTCAATCTAATCTATGAAATCAAGTGATATCTTATCTTTTAGTGATGGAGGGATCATGGATGAAGAATCCGAATTAAATTTAATTAGTGGTATTGACTAAATAATGACATGTGCATTTGCATAAAATAAATTTCCAAAAAATAAAAATCTACCTTAGTAAGGTGTGGCATCTGAATGATCATAAAGTTTAAGATTTAGTGTGAATCAAATAATTACATTTCATCAAAGGATGTGGTGTTCATGTTGGATCTAGTAGAAGAGTAGAAAATAATAAACCATCATCTTAATCAGGCATGGCCCATGCTACATAAACTACAACCAAGTACTTTGATGAATTTCATACTAGCTTTGGCAGCCCATAATTCAATTTAAAACTAGTTAGTGTGATTCTATTCATGATTTCGGTGGGATTTGATTCAAATTTTATCTCATGTGGGTATGTCCCATTCAATCTTGGTAACCATCCCATATTAGGTTGAGTAGTCACTCCATAGGATTGAATTGCCTATAAAAGGCTAGATATACAATGTAAAACAGGTTGGTCCATTTAGTATAAGAAGATAGAGTTGAGGGCTAGAGATTTTTTTGTATTTCCTACTTTTGAAATTATTTTTCCCCCTTTTTATGATCCAAGGTTATTTGGTGACACTTTTATAACTCACTTGAGTATTAATGAATCCTAGATCTATGATTCATGAAATATATTTTATATAAGAGATTTGTGGATTATATTTATTTTTTGTGCATGTATATGGTGATAGTGTTCCCCTCTACTATAGATCTACTTCATCCTCAGAGTCCTACACCATATTTGTTTTAATATTGTGTTATGTTGTTCAAATAGAGATTTTTTTATCAAGGGATTGGAATACTCAATATGAATAGAAATATCCTCTATATAAAGTGGGATAATCCTCTCTTTCTCCCTACCCTCTCTCTTTTTCTAATTTTCATATTTCTATTAGAGTAGGTAGAGTATTTTGATAACTCTAACCTATGATTACAAGTTTCATTTGCATTGCATGAACCCTACTTGTTTTATTTTATACATTATTAAATCTAATATATTAAGTAGAAGTTCCAACTATCAATGAGTTCATTGATAAGTCTAAGGATGTTAGTTCTTTTGAACATAATATAAAAATTTAGTTTAAAAAATCTAGAAGTATATTCTAAACAGGCCCCTTATATGGAACCACTTTCATTGACCAACTAAGGTATCTAGTTCGTCATGACCTAGTAGACATAGAAATTGGAAAATTTAATCCCAAGCCTTCCTTTCACAAGAGGTGGAAGGGGGTCCTCACCATTTTATCCTTCCATTTTCTATCTATATGTTGTGCAAAAATACACTCCAACAACAACCTATAAAGCTAAATAAATCTCACTAACAACCTATTATGATTTCCCCTCTAATTCTCTGATTGTCTTGTTTGAAGGGTATATATCATCATGTGTGTTTCAAAAATATGTAAGGAATGTCATGGTACATACATTCTCACTAGAACCATTATAAACCATAACATTGCATGCATGTTTATGGTTGATATGTTCTCTAATAAAGAATGAGTGAATATTTGAGTCATCAACAATAACTTGATATCATTAAATGCAATAGAAGACCTTTGAACCAAATGAGTTAATATTCATGCAAGAGTACCTATTATCACATCTAATGGGCTTCCATAATGTGATGGAGGAGGATGTAAATTATATGCCATTTTTACTTTTGATGTTTCCTTATAATGATCTTTTAATAAACTGTTAAATATATTTTGGTTTTCAATATCAATAGGGTGCGATTCTAAATAATTTATAGGATCATCAAATGTGATTCATTTATTATAAATGGGATATTGTATCTTTTGATTCAACTTATAACTTATATTTGTAAAATGCCTAACACATTGATGATATTTACAATAAGCATTTACATATTTTTATTTAATCTGTTGACTCATATCAACTTATATGAAGGGATGGAGAGATATGAGATGAAACTAACAAATATTATTAAGGAGTAAAGCTAGATACTTGAGTAATCATGTAAATTTTGTCTTAGGTGTATTGGATAATATGAGTCAATTACATTGTTATGAAACTATATTAACAATTTTTTTTTCTTGATTTTTATCATTTGTAAGTTTAAACTTATCACTTAGTTTGATATGAAACTTAGTAGTAGATGTATTCAGTGTCCTCGCTATATACTTAAGTTTATTTAATGCAATAGGTTTCAATTTTCCTTCTCAGGTAGTATGGAATAAGTCATGAAAATATTTAAGCTTATTAAAGAGAATAGACTCATGTAGTGGGGTAAAACAATTGATCAAATATATTTTGAATCTCTTTATCTACCACTAGATTTGTAATATTGGCCAACATTATCTTGTACATCAAAAAATATTCATTGATAGTATAATTATTTCCTTCAATTATTTTGTAAACTTATGCATATGACATTTTTTCAGTGATGTTGATTGAGGAATATGCTATAAATTGGTTGATTATAAGTTTGAATGATTTCACTAATCATATTGTTAGATCATAGAACAATATCAAAGCATAGTCCTTTAGGATTCTCAATTGTTTTTATAATTTTATTATTGGAAGCATAATCAATGCATACTACATAGAAAGAGTAGAGATGTTTCTCAAGGTCACATTTTCCATCATAATATGTAAACTTGGGTGCTACAAAACTGGTTGAAAAAGAGTATAAATACATATTAGGTGCAATAGTATTATGTAATACATCTTTTGAATCAGTGGCATGAGTTTATTTTAAAGTAATTTGCTCAATATTTGTAACTTTAGAATAATTTTTTTGAGTAACTTGTCAAAAAGAGTTTTCAAAATAGACCCATTGGGGTTAAGATTTGATACTTTGAAAGCCATAAAATTGGATGACAACACTACTTTTATTGATGTAAGAATTAAAACTGGTAATTGAGTCAAAGTATTCATTTTTCCCATGGAAGGTGTAGTAATGTGTTTGATATTTGAGAAAAAATAGCTTGAAAACATATCTCATGCCCCCACTAGTTATAGGAATCAATGGTTTGATCAAGGGGAGGGATAATGGTATTTAATCTATATTAGTACTGCATAAATATTCACCATCACTAGATGTCAATGCATTAACCTTAGCATGTTTATTGATTTAATCTCATGTAACATAAAAAACATCATTTAATTATTGATTTGTATTTATATGTTTAATTAATTCCTTGTTATCTTTAGTTTCAAAATGATCATTGTTACTATAATTTATCATTTGAAATGAAAAATAAATATGCAAATAATAATAGAATATTTCATATCTAAAATTTCATCACAATAATATAGAACTATAGAAAGATAAAAATCATAATGGAAGTTAGTGTTTCACAAGAAGACCAGAGGCCAAGTTCATAAAAATGCTTAACCATTTCTAAAGTTTTAAGGATTAGTAGAATAACCTAATCAATTTTGAATACATTATTCTAAAGGAGGAAAATTAAATTATTTTAGATTTATAATATTTTGATAAATATAAGAATATGATAGATATATAAAAGTATAATTATAAATAATATTATAAAAGTATAAATGTGAAGGAGAAATGAAACTTAGATTATGAAATGATGCACAAAATATCTAACAAACACTAGTGTAGGAGTAGACAACATAATAATTGGCCTTGATTTTTCATATTCTAAAATTTAGATTTTTATTAATAGGGACACTAGTGTCAGATTGGAAACATTAGCATTAACAGTTGTATCCTAGTTTCAACACTTATATCTAGTTCTAAAAATGGATCATTTTTTTGTAACAACTAACTATGCTTGTTAGGGTTCACTTTTTCCTTCCAGGTTGTCAGTTCAGTTGACATGCATAGGTTATCATAATTAGTCTTTTCCCAAAACCATATCTCCTATAATTAGGTCATGAAGCCTTGATAAATAGGAGTTAATGATCTCAAGTGAAATATATTTGACCAAAAATACCCTTATATCAAGGAGTGTTGCCTACATATCTATATACCCTGAAGAGGGCCACAAATTGATTGTGAAAATTTATTTAAGTAGTTTAGTGTGAGTTTCAAAGGTGTTTGACAGATATTAATATATTGTTAGTGAATGACATTTGGTTTATATTTATATTTTACCTTTTTAAAAAATCTCATTAGATGGTTAAACAATAATAATAGGATAGGATAACCCATTAAAGTTGAGAGATTTGAAATTATACCATTTGTAAGATAGGCACACTAGAGTCAATGCTAATGTATTAATTTGGATGCTAGTGTCATGTAAGTTAAAGAGTTATTAAGTATCTATAAACCTATTTGTAGGATATAATTCAAGTCTTATGTAGACTATAGGCTACATGTTGTCTCATTCATCAAAATGTTAGGGTCAGACTATAGGATGATCAATTAGGCACATTCAGATGGGGAATGTGAACCTTTGGGTAATAAAAAGGTCATGA
The DNA here is from genome assembly GCA_037957365.1 of Torreya grandis. Taxonomy (NCBI): domain Eukaryota; kingdom Viridiplantae; phylum Streptophyta; class Pinopsida; order Cupressales; family Taxaceae; genus Torreya; species Torreya grandis. The sequence continues at coordinate 541,833 of JARHVA010004252.1, forward strand.
ACTGAAGTGTTGAGTCATGATTTGTATTTTTAAACTGTAGATGATGAGAATATCATATAAAATAAGATTTTAGTTTCCATGTTTTCACTCTTCAATTTATTAATGTATAAGGGTGAAATTATTTGGTTAAAGGGAAATAATGTGTACCATGATGTGTACAATACACATTTCCTTTGATTTATCCCTATTTTATTATCTTACTTTGTATTAACCACAATCAAGAGAATGTTACAGTGTAATTAGTGAATTTAAACTAAAAATTAATAATTTAAATGATTAAATGTAAAGATATAAATCAAGGAATACACTTTTATGTTGATGCAACCATGTTTTACCTAGGTAATTTACTTTGGGGATGATTATTCCTTAATGAAGAATTAGAGATAGGAGCTCACACTTGAACCTCAAATATGTGAAGCTAGGAATTTGAGGGTGGTCATGCCCAAATACTGTGTAAGGGTGAGTTATGCCAAGGGCATTGAGATTACTAAATCTCAATTTCCCAACCCAATTGTAAACATAATCTAGCCAAACTAGTCAATCTATCAAAGGTGAAATGGTGTAACCATCTCAACCTAAAAATGGTAGTAGTGAAAAATCCATGAAGGGTGGTAGGTCTTGACATCATTACTCAAGGGAACCAACTACTACAGATATATAAAAGGATTAATTCATGCATCTTCAAAAAATTGGTATATCAATGTGTAGTGAGAAATGGAATGAACCCTATTTATGACCCCTCATAAAATTTATTGTAAGTAATTTTTAACATTTTACTTATTATTTTGTTAATTTTCATGTCATATGCACCTATAATATATCTTAGGATGAAGTATAAATAAAAATTTAACCTCTACTATATAAATTGAGTGTAATATCTATCACAAATATGAAAAATATTCTCCCAATGAAAATAAGTGCTAAATGCATAACATTATGTCCCATGTGTATATCAAAAGCATGAAAATACTATCAAATCATACTAATCCTACCAATTTTTAATTTGTATTAATGTATCTATGACATGCATCCACTAGTATTCCCCCTCTCTCCCTCATTCCCTCCACCCCTCCCATTCTGAGATCATGGGAATGCAACTTGGTAGTCATGTTATCTCAAAAGGATGAAATAACCATGTTATATATGTTTGAATCCTATAGTAAATAATCATATATTATAATTACTTATAATTAGATTTATCAATTAATATTTTAGTATCTGATCACAACAAGCCCCAAGATGCATCATATGGATCATGGAAATGTCTAGGAGTACGAAGTAGAAACTCAACACAAGCACAAGATCATGGATGACTGATAACTTAGATTTTGGGCTTTCCCTAAATAATAATCTCCATGCCCTTCCAAGGGTATTTTCTAAAAAATATCCATCCTAGGAACCCAAATCAAAAATATCCATAAACACCAAACTATAAGCTAAAAATTTTACAAAATAAATTATCTTAGGTAAAAAAAATTGCATTTAGTTTAAAATTATTTTGTACTTAGTTTAGAAATGTTTTACATGCAAAAAAATTTCTTGAGGCTTGTATATTTTCAAAAGGTATTTAGGTATAAATCAATACCTTGTGTTTAAAAAATAAAAAATAAACACATAAAAAAATAAACCATGTTAGACAACAAAATCCTAAAAAAGTCTAATTTTAATTAAAATTCAATTTGGGAAAATTATATAACTTTATACTTTTGTAAAAATTTCTCAAGTGTAATTATTAAACCTTTTTTGGAGTGTTAAGGGTTAGTTTAGTGGCCTAATAAATATGAAATAAGCTATTCTAAATTAGGTAAATTAAATAAATCTAGATTTATAATATTATAATAAATATATTGAATCTAAGAAAATACTAAATATAGAAAAGTATAATTATAATCAATATTATGAATGTATCAATGTGAAGGAAAAATTATTCCTACCATATGCAATTATTCCCAGGCATGTCTGACATGAATTGGTATAGGAGTAGAGAGTTTGGTGATTCATACCAATTCATAAGATTCCAATATATAACTTTTTATCAATAGGGACTATTGAAAATTTTTCCCCATAGGTCAAATTATCACCCCTACCAATCAAAACTTTACATATCATGCTAGTTTATCTTGTGAGTCAGTTATTGGTCCTGAAAAGTCATTGAAATAATCCATGGTTAACAAGCCTTTTTGAGGCATTCACTTTGGTTTTCATATGATTTTTATGAGAAAAGTGTTATGGAGGCTTCTTTGGGTCCAAAAAAGTGTCATTTTCAGGAAGTTCAAAGGGTTCTTTCCTTTCTAAAAATATCCATCTTCAAAAAATCCAACGGTCCATTTAAAAAATCTAAAGGATTCTTTCCTTTTGAGAAAGTGGCCAAAGAAGAAAAGTCAATAAATTATTTCAGAGCAAAGGTTCCTTTTCAAAAAATTTGAAGGGTTATTTTTCTTTTAAAAACGGTTATTTGCAATTTTTCTTAAGGATATCATTTCGAAGGGATTGTTGCAGACATTTTGTCTGAAACAACTTTTTTTAACGGCACTTCATTTTTTTTGAATGGTCTAGTTAGAAAATTCCAAAGGAATTAGTCCTTTTCAAAAAGCTGAAGGGTCACTTTCTCTTCAAATGGTCCTTTTCAAAAGTTCTAAAGGGTTCATACAAAGTTTTAAGGACCATTTCAAAAGTTTTTAAGGGTTCATTTAAAGTTTTGAGGACCATTTGAATAATTCTGAAGGGCATTTTCAAAGCGAAGGGTAATTTTCAAGAATTTTGAAGGGTCGTATATTTTTTAAAAGGGTATTTTCAATAATTTCAAAGGGTCACTTGTCAAAAAGTTAAAAGACATAAATACCTTCAGACAAATTATCTATGGGAAAGTGATTAAAAAAAGTCTGAAGACATGAATTCCTTCACATAATTTGTCTGAAGGAAAAGTCCATAAGTAAAAGCTTGATAGAATTCTTTCAAGAAAAAAAGTATGAAAGATTTTTTTTTTGGGGAAATAAGGTCAAAGAAAAGGAATTATTCCTTTTAGAGAAATAATTCTATATAAATAAGTTCTAAAATAAAAATCCCAAAAAAATTTCTTTAAAGGATAAGCCATTGATAAATAGCTCGAAGGAATACATGTAGAAACAAAAGGCCACAAATAAATAGCTCGAAGGAATGTATGTCAAAATAAAAGTCTCAAAGACCAATTACCATGGAAGAGTAACTAAATGAAGAGCTTGAGAGCAAAATACTAAGGAATTTCAAGGAGCTAACATGGAGTTTCAATGCTACATATCTAATCTCAACATGGAATTTCATGCATGCTTCAGTTTTCAAAGCCCTTTTTCATGAAAGTGGAGGCTATTTGGAGTTGATTGGTCTTGGGTTTGAGTTAAATATTTGTCAAAGTGTCACATCTATTCTAATTTATCTTGTTAATTAAAGGCTTTCTACACTTCCAACTTGTTCAAACTAAAGTTCTTCACTTAAGGATTCATGTAGCATCATCTCTTGGAGTTGACTAGACATGGCTTATTATGCATTTCCTTGTTTTCCATGTAAAGGAATTTCATTTATTTCAACTCAACATCCAAACATATAAAGTTGAATTTATATTATAATATTTGGTGTAGTTTCTATGTATGGACCAAATTAGTCTAAGATGGGACCAACATCCTTTTTCAACACCAAAGAGCTATTTCATGCAAGACATAAGCCAAAAGGATATTATTTGAAGGCTTGGTTATCTTTTGATAGCTCAAGTGGGACTTGTGTGATGTGAGAGTTGATCTCCTCTCTTATTTTCAATGCCAATTTCTTGGCTTTGGTATGATTTTTACTATATAAGTTGGCTTTTTAGCCTTGAAATGGATCCCTTTCTTGATGAGACTAGACTCTATCAAGATTGAGTTTTATAACCTTTGTAGATAAATAGGACTATTTTTTAGATTCTATGGTGCTAGTATAGTGCATTTATGTAAGTGATTTGTATATGTGTTAGAATTTTCTTCCATGTCAAGTCCTGATTCTTACCTAGTTACTAGTTGATTAGATTATGTAGTAATGTTCTATGTTTGATGTCTTTTGGCTAAAGTTATAGTGGATATAAGTGGTTGTCTAATGCCTTGAATTAGGCATGTTCCATCATTTCCCTCAAGCTTTAATCAACAGATGAAAAATTAATGCATAAGGGTTAATTGGAGTTGAAAGTTCAATCTTTTTCTTGTCTAATCAGTGTTTTTAGAATCTAAAATTGAGTGCATGAACCAAAATATAGGTGTATGACCATCATTAGATATGATTTTACTTCAATTTTATTTCTTACCTTTTCCCTCTTCCATTTTATCTATTAGTTTATAACATAGAGTAGATATCCTAATTGATACACCAAAGGGATCTAACCCTTAAAATCTAGAGATTTAATATGTTGATTAGGCCACCCACAACCTAAGATTGTTTTCATGTTTTAGTAGACTGCGAAAACTTGAAACTCCCTTCACAAACATGTGAGTCTGATTGACAATAGTTTTTAGCATGCCTGATGGGACACTTACTCCTTGGAATAGATAAAGTTTAGAGCTAAGGAGAATAATTTGTAGTAGAGGAGAATATCTATCTTCATCACAAGCTAAAGATTCTTTAGGTTGTAGAGTTCATAGCATCATCAAGAAATTATTTCATGCTGACGGTTAATACGAGGTCATATAATAAAGGTATTCCTTTTGAATTCATTGAGTTGTCTTCTATATCATATAAAATATTAAGGTTTAGTAGGACAAACCCTTATCCTCAAAAATACTATTAGTCTATTGGTTATCCCATTGTTTTAATCACTACATCCCCCACTATTTAAATGGCTACTAAAAACCAAGTGTTTGTTCCATTCAATAGAGGTAGCCCACTAAATTTATCCTAGTTTGATGACATTCTAGTGTCTAACCTCAATATCATATCATTCTTCTTAGTATAAAATTGAATAACCCCTATTGAGCATATCCAAGACATGTTTAATCTCTATTCAGTCCATAATGTTGTTGAGGATAATGTTACTATTAGATTGCTTATTGCTTCCTTCAAAGTAAAAGGTTTAAAATGGTATAGAAACATACCATTTAACTCTATTTATACTTGGGATGAATTAGGTGTAGCCTTAGTCAAGAAATTTGAAGACAAATATGATCACCTCTCTTTGGTTGAACAATTAACTACCATAATGAGAGCTCCTCATGAGTTCATGTCTAATTTTAACCTTAGATTCCAAAATACATGGACTAGGATAACTGTGTTGATTAGGCCATCCCTTAAATATGCATTCTTATACTATTTGAAATCCCTTAACTTTGACATTAGTGTGATGATACAGTCAATGGGTGGTACTACCTTACCAGATGCTTATGAGGTTGCAATAAGGGTAGAGAATAGTTTGATATGAGTTTTTAATATTTATCTAAGGCCCCAAATTCCTATATTCCCATTATTTAATTCTATACTATCCCCTCAAGTTCCTTAAATTCTTCAAATTCCATCCTTATCTCCTATTACATCACCTCAAACTCAAAGTATAGCCCCTACTAGTCAAGCTAGTGAGATAAGAGAGTTGAAAATCTTGCTATAGTAATTTGGGAATAAAATAGTAAAAATCAAGAGGAATTTGTTTTAGGTTAATAGCCCTTATCAGAAACAAAATTAGACCACCTATTAACCTTTCAAATATCAAAGGCCTCCTTATCAAGGTTTCAAAGAGAATAGACCACCTTATTAAACACAAGGAGCCATAATTCCAGCTAAGCCATATGTTTCCCTTGATCCTAAATTCTCCTTCCACTTCAAAGGACATTGTCCCACCCCACCTCAAAACAACTTGATGTAATATTTAGGTTGGTAGTCCTCAAATCTCAATGATGCTCAAAGCCAAGCCTTGGTATCACAATACATCACTATGCCAAAAATAACACACTAAGAGTTTTCTTTTCAAGGAGGTCAGTACCAAAATACAAGTTTGGCATTAGAAATATAGACTCAATGAGTTTAATGGCATCTTAATGCTATTAATGTGAATTATCAAGTGGATAATCATGTTGCTTTTACTTAGGGTGTTGAAACTAACAATACAAGTGGTCATGTTACAACTATAACTAGAGCTAAAAGAAGAGCCATTGATTAGGTTCAAGACATGTAAAATGCTTCAAGTACTCCTAAAGTTATAAATAATATTATAAAGGAGAAACTTGTTACCCTTACAACTCAAAAAAATTAGAGTATAGAGGTTAGTAAAGTTCATTGAATACATCTATTTCATGAGTAGCCAATGCTTCAGAAAGTGTAACCAAAGGTTGGTGAATCTTAGTTTAGTATAGTGGATTAGATGAAGAAGTATAATATAAACATTATCATTTTATATTCTATTTCTATTATAGGATAAAAATATATGCTCATCCAAGAGCTCTCAGCTCTCAAATTATCTCCAAAACTAGTTGAGAATGAAGGTGTTGTCTTAACTAATTCGGATCAACCAACTAAGAAATAGGTACATCAAGTAAATAAGATGGTAAATATGTAAAAAATTGAGTTAAAATAAAATAAAACTCCTCCTTTCTAACTTTATTTGATATTGGGTAATACTTTGGCTCATAATTGTATGGTGGATAGTGGAACTAGTAGTACAATCATGCCTAAATAGATTATAGACAAGCTCGACCTTGTTTATGAGCTAAACACTAAGGGGGTATTGTAATTGGATGTATCACTAGTAAATATATTAGGCATCATCAAATATATAAAATTTATATTACATGCTTGTCCCAATGTTACTATTTAGTAGGATGTTGTTGTGGTAGAATTACCTCCTTAATTTGCTATGTGTCTTTCAAGGGACTTCACCTCAAAGTTTGGGGGATATTTATCAAATGATTAGACTTATTTTATGTTAATAACTAGGTATGGTACAAATGTAATAATACATTATAACACTATTTAATGTTTCCATTTGGAGCAATACATTCCAAGTATTGTGAACACTAATTGTATCATCTTAGATGATGTACTAGAAACAAGTGGAGTCAAAAATGGATCACCTTTGGATGGAGTTATAGATTTTTTATTGATGAGTGGGATTATAACTTACATGATAATGATCCTTATAAGATGATTTAAGAATGACTTGGTGTGTATTGCCTTCATGAGAATGATGTACCAATTCCACCCATAGTTAAAGATGATAAATCTAGTGAAGGTTTATGGCAATTGTACTTTGATAGATCAAGGAATAAAAATGGTACCATCACTTAAATTATTTTGGTTTCTAAAAAAAATCAAAGGTATTTATCTTGTATTAATTTTTATTTTGGTTGTTCAAATAATGTTGTAGAGTATGAGGCACTAGTTCACAGATTGTAGTGGACTAGGAAGATGAAAGTCAATTCTTTGCAAGTTTTTGGTGATAGTGAAATTTTAGTTCACAAAGTAAGAGGTTTAAATGTATGCAATTTTTTTTATTAAATATTAAAATCAAAGGATATGGGACTCCATTGAATATTTATAAGCTTTTAACATTTTGGAAATACCAAGAGGTGAGAATAAACATGTAAATAGGTTGGCTATCATTGGGTCACCATTTAGCATTATAGCTAATATAAAAAGTAATAAAATTTAGTCACATATGGAGGCAATTTTAAGGCCCTCTATTCTAGATAATCATGAGAATTTGTAAGTGTTAAAAGATAAAAATCAAATTTTGAGATTCTTGCAAGAGGAGATAGAGTTTTCTTCAAGAAACCAATCAAAGTATTTACAGTAGTATGGTGATCAGGTTGTGCAACTAAAAATAAATAAGTTTCCCAAGGGATTGGTCACACTTGAGAGAATTTTTAGTGGTGATGATGAGTTAAGGAAGGAGAAGTCATCCTTGTGAACAAAAGAAGATCACTATGCTAATGTAGAGATTATAACTAGTAAAAATTTGAATTTGGGTAAGGTATTCACTCCTTCATAAGAGGAAGCTTTGATTGAGTTATGCACAAGTTTTGCTAATGTATATGCATGGAAATATAGTGATCTCAAGGGATTTGACCCAAGTTTAGCTTAACACACCATTGAGTTAGAGGTTGAAACTAAACCAATGAGACAAAGACAAAGACCCATTATCCTAAGCTTGAGCCTTTGATGAGAGTTGATCTTCACAAGATCATAGAGTCAACTATTATATTTTCAATCAAGCACTCAAATTGTTTGGAAAATCTTGTTCTAATATGGAAGAAGAATGGTGAGATTAGATTGTGTGTTGACTTTTATGATTTGAATAGGGCTTTATTTAAAGATCACTATCCATTTCCATCAATGCAACAAATTTTATAGCTGGTTTTAGGTTTAGATAGGTTTTCATTGTTGGATGGACATAGTGTCTACAATAAGATTTTGGTCAAAGAAGAGGACCAAGTTAAGACAACCTTCACAACCAAGTGGGGGACATTTACATATAGAAAGATGGCCTTTGGTTTATCTAATGTTGGAAAAGCCTTTTAGAGAGCCATGGATATGGCATTCTAAGGCCTTATTAACAAGTTTGTACTTATTTATTTAGATGATATAATATTTTTTTCAAAGAGTGCAAGTGATCACATGGTTCATCATAAAGAAGTGTTTGAAAGTTGTAGGCAATTTGGGGTATCTCTAAATCCCAAAAAATGTGTCTTCTCAGTTCATGAAGGTAATCTTCTTGGACATGTGGTTTCAAAGTATTGTTTAGGAATATATTATGAAAGGGTAGACTCCATTATTCCACTCTCCTTGCTTAAGCATGAAAAGGATTTGCATAGTTTCTTAGATAAAATCAATTGCATAAGGAGATATATCTCATATTTTTCCATTTTAGCTAATCCATTTACAACCATGTTAAAGAAAAATTAGATATTTATATGGTCTAAAGAAGGAATAAATATTTTTGAGGATATTAAAAAGGCCATAGTTAGTGTTCATACACTTATAAATCTAAATTTCACAAAATATTACATTTTGGATACATGTGCTAACATGGATACCATTTTAAGCATTCTTATGCAACAAAATCAAGAGGCTTTGGACCAGCCAATAGCCTTGTTTAGTCAAGGCTTAGAATAATATAAAACAAGGTAATATTTTGTTGAAAAACATATACTTTTTGTTATAAGGTCTCTTAAAAAGTTTAGATACTTGTTGTCTAACAATAAAATACACCTAATGGTTTCTCATCCAAGCATCAAGGAGTTACTTTTGAACAAAGATATAAATGAGAAGAGATATGGTTGGATAACCATGGTAATGAAGTGTGATGTGGAAATTAAGGTCACAAAGATTATTAGAGGAAAAATACTTTTTGAGCATCAAGCTAAAGACTTGCAAGAGACTAATGAGGTTGTTATGGTGTTAAATAATGAAGAGGTTACAACTGGTCATACCTCACCTTCTAACTGGTTTCATGACTTGGTAAGCTATCTCCAAGATGGTATTTATCCCTCTCATCTAAGTCATTAAAAAATAAGATATTTTAAGTGGAAATCAATTCTATTTTTACTTATTTATGGTGTTTTGTTTAAGAAAGATATCAATGGCATGTTGTTAGGATGTATAGAGACAAGCCAAACTCAGAGATAGCTTGAAGAATTAAATGATGGATATGGTGGAAGATATTTTTATATAAGAAATATATCCCTTCAGATCATGAGATGTGGGTAATATTGGCCTCATATTTTTAGTGATTTCCATGCATGGGTAAGAAAGTGCAAACAATGTGTTATGTTTGTAAGAAAAGTGAAACTTATAGCCTTAACTCTTCAACCAATTATAGTGGATAAACCCTTTGTATAATGGGGATTGTACTTTATTGGTCTCATAAATCCTCCTTAAATTTTAGGACAAAAATGGATTCTAACTGCTACAGATTACTTCACACGTTGGATAGAAGTAGTGGCATTGAAAGAACCAAATGAAATCAATGTTCTAGATTTATATGAAGGCTTTTTTTACTGAATTTGAAGTTCCTTAAACTATTATTTATGATAATAAAATGGATTTTTTTAGAAATAGGATCAACCAATGGGTTTTCCAACATGGAATTTAACTTAGCACTTCATCAAACTATTATCCACAAGGTAATGGCCTTGATGGATCTATGAATAAGAACCTATTGAATATCTTAAAGACTATTGAATATAATCGTAGGTCATGGCATCTCATGTTGAAGTCAACTTTATGGGTTTATAGGATCAATTACAAAATATAAATAGTCAACTCTCCATACAAGCTGGTATATGGTAAGGAAAGAAGGTTACCCATTTCTCTTGAGTTTCCTACTTTAGAACTAATGCATCAACTTGAGTTGTTAGAGAATGAGCCTATGGAGATCAGGTATGTTGAGATTATGGAGTTGGAAGAGGTAAGAAATTATTCCATGATGTCCATGGAAATTCATCAAGCATAAGTGAAAAGAGATTTTGACAAAGAAGCTTCTTCATGAAGTTTCAAAGAAGGAGATTTGGTCCAAAGTGGAATGAGGATAGAGCTAAACTAGGAATTCACACAAAGCTTGACTCCCTTTGGAGTGGCCCATACACAATCTCTAGCTGAAAATCCCACAATGCCTTCCAAATTACAAAGATGGATGGTGAGGAGCTTCCAATCCCAGTCAATTGGATACATTTAAAGCATTGTTATTGAAGAGATAGGTTGCTTATTTATTTATTTTCCTCTAGGCATTGTTCAAGAACATTAGTTTCGTTATGTTTTGTCCTGAATAAGTTATTTGTTTGAAAATTTACTTTGTTTAGTTAGTTTTCTCTACTTTGTGTGTTTCCCTTCTTGTTTTGAGACATGAAAGTTGTCTTATTTAAAATCAAAGGATGTACTTGTAGTTATGGACCAAATTTGCCATTGTTTTATGAGTTTAAATTTCATGTATATGGTCTAGTTCTCAATCATAACAAGTATGCTTCCCAGTTGAGTCACCAAAATGTTGAAATTTTTTTCCCATAGGTCAAATTATCACTCCTACCATTTGAAACTTTGCATATCATGCCATTTTTTATTATGATTTAGCTATTAGTCCTTAAATTTCCTTGAAATAATCCATGATTAACAGTCTTTTTTAAGGCCTTCACTTTGGTTTTTAGAGGATTTTTGTGAGAAAAACATTATGGAGGTTTCGTTGGGTCCAAAAAGGGGTCATTATTGGATGTTCAAAGGGTTATATCCTTTCCAAAAAGGTCCATATTCAAAAAATCCAATGGTCTAATTCAAAAATCTGGTGAATTCTTTCCTTTTAGGAAAGTGGCCGAAGAAAAAAAGTCAATGAATTCTTTTGAAGCAAAGGTAGTTTTTCAAAAGTTCCAAAGGGTTATTTTTAGTTTGTAAAAGATCATTTTCAATTTTATCAAAGGATATATTTTTTAAGGGATTATTTTAGACATTTTTTCTTAAACAAATTTTATGAAGGGCACTTCATTTCTTTTAAATGTTCTAGTTAGAAAATTCTAAAGGAATTGGTCCTTTTCAAAAAGCTGAAGGGTCACTTTCTCTTGAAATGGTCTTTTTCAAAAATTTTGAAGGGATCATTCAAACTTTTGAGGACCATTTCAAAAGTTTCAAAGGGTTAATTCAAATATATTTTTGACCATTTCAAGAATTCCAAAAAGGTATTTTAAAATGGAAAGGTGCTTTTCAAGAATTCTAAAGGGTCCTTTTCAATTTTTTAGGAAGGGTATTTTTTAGAATTCCAAAGGATCACTTGTAAAAAAGTCTAAAGACATAAATTACTTTAGAAAAATTTTATATGGAAAAGTGATTAACAAAAATTTTGAAGACATGAATTCCTTCAGATAAATTGTTTAAAGGAAAAGTCCATAAGCAAAAGCTTGAAAGAATTTTGGAAAAAAGTCTAAAATAATTATGTCAAGTAAATAATGTTGAAGAAAAGGAATTATTTGTTTCATAGAAATAAGTCCATGAAAATGAGTTTAAAAATAAAAATCCGCAAAAAATTCCTTTGAAGGAATAAGCCACAGACAAATATCCTGAAAGAATACATGCAAAAACAGAAGGCCACCAAGAAATACCCTGAAGGAATACATGCAAAAATAAAAGTCCCAAAGAGAAATTCCCATGGAAGAGTTACCAAATTAAGAGCTTGAGAGTAAAATACTAATTAATTTCAAGGATATAACATGGAGTTTTAATGTTGCATATCTGATATTAACATAGAATTTCATGCATGCTTCAATTTTCAAAGCCCCTTTTCATGCAAGTGGAGGCCATGTAGAGTTGATTGGTATTGAGTTTGAGTTGAATTTTTGTCAAAGTATCACATATATTATTATTTATATTTTTAATTCAAGCTTTCAACACTTCCAACTTATTCAAACTAAATTTATTCACTTAAGGATTGGTGTAGCATCATATCATGTAGGATAGAGCTACTTGGAGTTGACTAGACAAGACTTATCTTGTAGTTTCCTTATTTTTCATGCAAAGAAAGACTCTATTTCTTTTCAACTCAACTTCCAAACATATCAAGTGGAGTTTATCTTTAAATATTTGGTGTATTTTCTATGCATGGAGAAAATTAGTCAAAGATGGGCCCACCATCCTTTTTAATGCCAAAGAGCTATTTCATGCAAGACATAAGACAAACATATATCATTTAAAGGCTTGGTTATATCTTGGTTGCTTAAGTGGGACTTGTGTGATGTGATATTTTATCTCCTCTCTTATTTTTAAGACCAATTTCTTGGCTTTGGTATGCTTTTGACTACATAAGTTGGCTTTTCAGCATTGAAATGGATCACTCTCTTGATGCGACTAGACTATGTCAAGATTGAGTGTTGCAACCTTTTCAAATAAATAGAAGGACTATTTTTTTATATTATAGAGTGCTGGTATAGTGTATTTATGTCAGTGATTTGCATATGTGATAGAATTTTCTTCCTTGTCAAGTCTTGATTCTTACCTAGTTACTAGTTGATCAAAATATGTAAGTCATGTTTTGTATTTTATTTATTTTGGTTGAAGTTACAATGGATATAAGTGGCTGGATAGTGCCTTGAATCAGGCCTATTCCGTAATTTCCCTCAAGCTTTGATCTCTAGATAAAACATTTTCATGAATAACTAATGCATAGGGGTCAATTAGAGTTGAAAGTTTGGTTTTTTTTCTTGTCTAATAAATGTTTTTAGAAGCTCAAATTGAGTGGATGAACCAAAATATAGGTGTATGACCATCATTAGATAGGATTTTCCTTTAATTTTATTTCTTACCTTTTCCTTCTTCTATTTTTCATAGTAGTTTGTAGCATATATTAGAGATCCTAATTGATACGCCAAAGGGAGCTATCCCTTATAATCTATAGATTCAATCCACTAATTAGGCCACCCATAACCTAGGACTATTTATATGTTTTAGTAGACTGTGAAGGCCTAAAACTACCTTCACAAGTTGCGAGTCTAATTTATAATAGTTTTTGGCATGCCTGATGGGATATTTACTCCCTAGCATATCTAAAGTTTGGAGCTAAGGAGAAACATTGGTAGTAGAGGAAAATATCTATCTTCATCACAAGCTAAAGATTTTTTAGGTTACAAAGTTCATAGCATCACTCAAGAAACTATTTCATGCCAAAGGTTAATATAAGGTTAGCTAGAAAAGGTATTCCTTTTGAATTCATTTATTTATCTTTTACCTCATATAAAAGTTCAAGGTTTAGTAGGATAAACCCATATCCTTAAAAACAATATTTGTCTCCTCATTATCCTATTGTTTTAATCAGTATAGCCCCCACTATCTAAATGGCTATTAGAAACCAAGTTTCTTTTCCATTCAATAGAGGTAACCCACTAAATTTCTTCTAGTTTTATGACATTCTAGTGTCTACCCTCAAGAGCATCCCATTCTTATTAGGAAAAAATCAAACTACCCCTACTAAACATATCCAAGATATGGATAATCTTTATTTGGTCCATAATGTTGTTGAGGATAATATTGTTATTAGATTTCTTATTGCTTCCTTCAAAGGAAAAACATTATAGTGGTATAGAAACCTACCACTAAACTCAATTTATACTTGGGATGAATTGGGTGTAGCCTTAGTCAAGCAATTTAGAGACAAATCTGATCACCTCTCTTTGGTTGAACAATTAAATTTGATAATGAGAGCTCCTCATGAGTTCATGTCTGATTTTAATCTTAGATTCTAAAAGACATCATCTAGGATACCTATGTTGACTAGGCCATCCCCTGAACATGCATTCCTATACTATTTGAAATCCCTTAACTCTGACATTAGTGTGCAGATACAGTCAATGGGTGGTACTACCTTACAAGATGCTTATAAGGTTTCATTAAGGGTAGATAATAGTTTAATACAAGATGGTAAGATTTATTCAAGTCCTCAAATGCCTGTATTCTATGAATTTAATTCTATATTAGCCCCTTAATTTCCTAAAATTCCTAAAATTCCATCCTTAGCTCCTATTCCATCACCTCAAACTCAAATTATAGCCCCTACTAGTCAAGCTAGTGAGATAGAAGAGTTAAAAAGATTTCTATATTGATTTGGGAATAAAATATTAAAACTTAAGAGGAAATAATTTAAATCTAATAGGCCTTATTGGCAAAAAAATTAGACCACCTATCAACCCTTCAAAGATCAAAGGCCTCCCTATCAAGGTTTTATAGAGCATATACCACTTTATCAAACACAAAGATCCATAATTCTAGTTAAGCCATATGTTTCTCTTAATCCTAATCCTCCTTCCAATTTAAAGGACATTATTCCCACCCCACCTTAAAATAACTTCATGTAAGATTCAGGTTGGCAGTCCTCAAATATCAATGATACTTAAAGCCAAGCCTTGGTATCACAAAACATCATTATGCCAAAAATGACACAAAAAGAGTTTTATTTTCAAGGAGGTTAGTACCAAGATACAAGTTTGACATCATAAATAGAGACTCAATGTGTTCAATGGAAGCTTTATGCCATTAATGTAAATTAGAAAGTGGATGATCATGTTGCTTTTACTTAGGTGTTAAAACTAACAATACAAGTGGTCAAGCTGCAGTTATAACTAAGCTAAAAGAAGACCCATTGATGATGCTCAAGAGGTGAAAAATGATTCAATTAATCCTAATTTTGGAAATAAAAGTACAAAAGAATAACATCCTACCCTTAGAACTCAAAAAATTATAATATAGAGGTTAGTTAAGTTCATCGAATACCTCTAGTTTGTGAGTAGTCAGTGATTTAGAAAGTGCAACCAAAGGTTGGTGGATTTTAATTTATTATATTGAATCAAATGAAGAAGTATAATATTATAATTAGCATTTGGGATTATATTTCCATCCAAATATAAAAATATATGCTCATCCAAGAGTTTTTAGTTCTCAAATTGTCTCCAAAAGTAGTTGAGAAAGAAGGTGTTGTCTTAAATAACTTGGATCAGCCAACTAAGAAATAAGTAAATATAGTAAATATGATGGTAAATGTGGAAAAAATTGAGGTAAAATTAGATAAAACTTCTAATTTTTACCTTTCTTTGATAGTTGGTGATACTTTGGTTAATAACTATATGGTGGATTGTGGAGCAAGAAGTACAGTCATACCTAAACAAATTGTAAACAAGTTCGGCCTTGTTTATAAGTCAAACAATAAGGGGGTATTGTAATAGTATGGGTCACCAAAAAATATGGTAGTAATAATCAAATATTTAAAATTGGCATTGCATGCTTGTCCCAATGTTATTATTGATTAAGATGTTGTTGTGGTAGACTTATCTCCTTACTTTGTTATGTGTCTTTCAATGGAATTCACCTCAAAGATTGGGGAATATTTATCAGATGATTGGAATTATTTGATGTTTATAAACAGCTATGGTACCAAGGTAATGATTCATTTTGAACCTATTACATGTTTTCTTATGGAGCCATATATGTCAAGTTTTGTGAACACTAACTGTATCATCTCAGATGATGTACTAAAAACTGGTGGAGTATAAAATGGATCACCTTTGGATGGAGTTCTATTATTTTTTATTGATGAGTTGGATTATACTTTAAATTAACATGATCATTATAATCTAATTGAATAAGAAAGATTTGGTGTGTATTGCCTTCATGAGAATGATGTACCAATTTTATCTATGGTTAAAGATGATAAATCTAGTGAAGGTTTATGGAAATTGTATTTTGATGGATCAAGGAATAAACATGGTACTAGGACTGGAATTATGTTGTTTTCTCCAAAAAAATTAAGTTATTTCTCTTCTATTAAGTTTTAGTTTGGTTGTTCAAACAATGTTGCAGAGTATGAGGCACTAGTTCACGATTTGTAGTGGGCTAGGAAAATGAAAGTCAATTCTTTGTAAGTTTTTAGTGATAGTGAACTTATTATTCACCAAGTAAGAGGTTTAAATGTATGTAATTTTTTTTAAAAAAATATTACAAGCATATAATATGGGACTTTAATATTTTTAATATTTTAACATTTAGGCAATACCAAGAGGTTAGAATAAACATGCATATAGGTTGGCTACGATTGGGTCACAATTTAGTATCTGAGATGATATAAAAAGTGATAAAATTCAGTCACATATTAAGGTGGTTTTAGTTCATTTACTCTATATAATCATGATAACTGGAAAGTGTTTGATGATGACAATCAAATTGTGAGATTCTTATAAGAGGAGGATAAATTTTCTTCAAGAAACCAATCAAAGTATTTGTAGCAGTATGGTAATCAGGTTGTGAAACTAAAAACATATAATTTGCCCAAGGGATTGGTCACACATGATAGCATTTTTATTGTTGATGATGAGTTAACATAAGAAGAAGTCATCCTTGTCAACATAAGAAGAACATTATGCCAATGTAGAAATTACAGATGGTAAGAATTTGAAGTTGGGTAGAGTATGCACTCCTTCACAAAAGAAAGATTTCATTGAGTTATGCACAAGTTTTTTTGATGTATTTTCATGGAAATATAATTATCTCAAGGGATTTAACCTAAGTTTAGCTCAACACACCATTGATTTAGAGGCTAAAACTAAACTAGTGAGACAAAGACAAATGCCCATTAATCTTAAGCTTGAGCCTTTGATGAGAGTTAAGCTTCACAAGTTCATAGAGTTAGTTATTATATTTATAATCAAATGCTCAACTTGGGTGGAAAATCTTATTCCATTATGGAATAATAATGGTGAGTTAAGATTTTGTGTTGACTTCCATGATTTGAATAGGGCTTCACTTAAACATCACTATCCATTTCCATCAATAGAACAAATTTTACAACTGGTTATAGGTTCAAAGAGTTTTTTTTTGTGGGATGGATATAGTGTATACAATCATATTTTTTTCAAATAAGAGGACCAATTTAAGATAGCCTTCACAACCAAGTATGGGCCATTTGCATACTAAAAGATGCCTTTCGATTTATCTAATGCTGGAGAAATCTTTCAGAGAGCCATGGATATGAAATTCTAAGGCCTTCTTACTAGGTTTGTACTTTTTTTTTGGATGATATAATAATTATTTCAAAGAGTGAAAGTGATCACATGGTTCATCTCAAACAAGTGTTCAAAAGGTGTAGGCAATTTAGGGTATCTCTAAATCCCAAAAAGTGTGTCTTCTCGATTCATGAAGGTAATCTTCTTGGACATGTGGCTTAAAATTATGGTTTAGGCATAGATTATAAAAGGGTATAATCCATTCTTGAACTTTCCTTGCGTAAGCACAAAAAATATTTGCAAATATTCTTAGGGAAAATCAATTTCATAAGGAGATATATCTCAGATTTTGTCATTTTAGATAAGCCATTTACAACCATGTAAAAGAAAAATCAGAGCTTCAGTTGGTTCAAATAAGGAATAAAGAGTTTTTAGGATATTAATAAGACCATATATAGTGCTCCTACACTTATAAATCTATATTTCACAAAATAATTCAATTTGTATACATATGCTAACATGGACACCATATCAGGCACTCTTATGCAACACAATCATGAGACTTTGGATCAGCCAATAGCCTTCTTTAGTCAAGGCTTAGAAGAATATGAAACAAGGTACTATTTTATTATAAAACATGTAATTTTAGCTATAAGGTCTCTTAAAAAGTTTAGATACCTATTATCTAACAATAAAATACACCTAATGGTTTCTCATCCAAACATCAAGGAGATCCTTTTGAACAAAGATATAAATAAGAAGAGAGCTGGTTGGATAACCAAGGTAATGGATTATGATTTGGAAATTAAGGTCACAAATTTGATTAGAGGAAAAGGACTTTCTGATCAACTAGCTCAAGACTTAAAAGAGACTAATGAGGTTAGTTTGGTGTCAAATAATGAGGAGGTTGCAACTAATCATACCTCACCTTCTGGCTGGTTTCATGACTTGGTAAGGTATCTCCAAGATGGTAGTTATCCCTCTCATCTAATTTATTCAAAAATAAGACATTTTAGGTTACAATCAATTCCATTTTTTCTTACTGATGGTGTTTTGTTCAATAAAGATATCAATGGCATGCTGATAATATGTATAGAGACAAGCCAAACTAAGAGATTTCTTGAAGAATTCTATGATATACATGGTGGAGGACATTTTCCCACAAGAAATACAACCTTTAAGATCATGAGAGGTGTGTACTATTGGCCTAGTATATTTAGTGATTACCATGCATGGGTAAGGAAGGGCAAATAGTGTGCTATGTTTGTAGGAAAAGTGAAACTTGCAGCCTTACCTCTTCAGCCAATTATGGTGGATCAGCCCTTTGTCTAATGGGAATTGGACTTTATTGTTCTCATAAATCCTCCAAGTTTAGGACATAAATGGATTCTAACTACTAAAGATTACATCACATGTTGAATAGTAGTGGAATTGAAAGAAGAAAATGAAACCAATGTTCTAGATTTATATGATGGTTTTCTTACTAGATTTGGAGTTCCTTCAACTATTATTTCTACTAATTAAATGGATTTTTTGGGAACTAGGATTAGCTAATGGGCTATCCAACATGGAATTTATCTTATCATTTCATCAAACTATTATCCGTAAGGCAATGGCCTTGCTAAATCTATAAATAAAAACCTATTACAGATCATAAGAAGGACTATTGAAGACAATCAAAGGTCATGGCATCTCAATTTAAAGTTAGCTCTATGAAATGATAGGATCACCTATAAAAGATCAATAACCAACTCTCCTTATAATTTGGTATATGGTAAAGAAGCAAGGTTACCCATTTCTCTTGAGTTTCTTGCATTATAACTAGTGCATCAACTTAAGTTGTTGGAGAATGAGCCTATGGAGATTAGGTATGCTGACCTTATGGATATGGAAGAGATAATAAATCAATCCATGTTAGCCATGGAAATTCATCAAGCACAATTGAAGAGAGATTTTGACAAAAGAGCTTTTTCATGAAGTTTCAAAGAAGGAGATTTGGTCCTCAAGTGGGATAAGGATAGAGATAAACCAAGAAGGCACACAAAGTTTGACTCCATTTGGAGTGGCCCATACATAATATCTAACTACAAATCCCATAATGCCTTCCAACATGAAAATATGCATGGTGAGGAACTTATAATCCCAATCAATGGGATACATTTAAAACATTTATATTGAAGAGATAGGTTCCTTGTTTGTTTGGTTTCCTCCACGTGTTGTTTAAGCACATTAATTTATTTATGTTTTATCCCAAATAAGTTCTTTATTCACAAATTTGCATTGTTTAGTTAGTTTTCTCTCTTTTATGTGTTTCCCTTCTTATTTTTGGGGATGAAATTTGTTTTATTTAAAATCAAAGGTTGAACTTGTAGTCATGGACCAGATTTGGAATTGTTTTATGAGTTCAAATGTCACGTATATGGTCTGGTTCTCAAGCATAGTAGGTTTGCTTCCCAATTGAGTCACCAAAATGTCGACAATTTTACCCCATAAGTCAAACTATCACCCCTACCATTTTAAACCTTACATATCATTCTATTTTATCTTGTGAGTTAGTTATTGGTCCTGAAAAGTCCTTAAAATCATCCATGCTTAATAGGACTTTTTGACGCATTCACTTTGGTTTTCAGAGGATTTTTGTGAGAAAAGTGTTATGGAGGATTATTTGCATCCAAAAAGGGGTTATTTTATAGAATTTCAAAGGGTTATTTCCTTTTTGAAAATTTCCATCTTTAAAAAATCTAATGGCCCATTTCAAAAATTTGAACAATTCTTTCCTTTCAAGAAAATGGTCAAAAAAGAAAAGTCGATGAATTCTTTCAGAGCAAAGGTTATTTTTCAAAAAATTGGAAGGGTTCTCTTTCTTTCAGAAAAGGTTATTTTCAATTTTCCCAAAGGATATCTTTCTGAAGGGACTGTTTCATACAATTTGTCTAAAATAACTTTTTCTAAGGGCACTTCATTTTTTTTAATGGTCTTGTTAGAAAATTTTGAAGAAATTGGTCCTTTTAAAAAAGATGAAGGGTCACTTTCTCTTCAAATGGTCCTTTTCAAAAGTTTTGAAGGGTTTATTCGAAGTTTTGAGGACCATTTCAAATTTTCCAAAGGGTTAATTCAAAGTTTGGATGACCATTTAAAGAATTCCAAAGGGTATTTTCAAAGGGAAAGGCGATTTTCAAGAATTTTGAAGGGTCCTTTTCAATTTTTTTGAAAAGGTATTTTATAGAATTTTGAAGGGTCACTTGTCAAAAAGTCTGAAGACATAAATTCCTTTGGATAAATTTTTTGTGGGAAAGTGATTAACAAAAATTCTGAAGACATGAATTCTTTTAGACAAATTGTATAAAGGAAAAGTCCATAAGCAAATTCTTGAAAGAATTCTTTCAAGAAAAAAGTCTGAAAGAATTATTTCAAGGAAATAAGGTTGAAAAAAAAGGAATGATTTATTTCAAAGAAATAAGTCTGTACAAATAAGTTTCAAAAGAAACATCCAAAAACAAATCTTCTGATGGAATAAGTTGTGGACAAATATCCCAAAGGAATACATGTAGAAAAAAAAGACTGGAAAGAAATAGCCCAAAGGAATACATGCCAAAAAAAAAGTCCTAAAGACCAATTCCCATGGAAGAGTGACCAAACAAAAACCGTGAGAGTAAAAGACTAAGAAATTTCAAGGATCTAACATGGAGTTTCAATGCTACATATTTGTTCTTAGCATGGAATTTTATGCAAGCTTTAGTTTTCAAAACCCCTTTTCATGCAAGTGGAGGCCATTTGGGGTTGATTGGTCTTGAGTTTGAGTTGAATTTTTATCATAGTGTCACATCTATTCTAATTTATCTTGTTATTTGAAATATTTCAACATTTTTAACTTATTCAAACTGAAGTTCTTCACTTGAGGATTGGTGTAGCATCATCTCATGTAGGATAGAGTTACTTAGAGTTGACTAGACAAGGCTTATCATGCACTTTCATTTATTTTCATGCAAAGAAGGAATTTATTTTGTTTCAACTCAAATTCCAAACATATCAAGTGGATTTTATCTTTGAATATTTAGAATAGTTTCCATGCATGGAGCATATTAGTCCAAGATGAGCCCACCATCCTTTTTCAACACCAAAGAGTTATGTCATGCAAGACATAAGACAAAAGGATATTTTTTGAAGTCTTGGCTATCTTTTGATAGCTCAAGTGGTACTTTTGTGATGTGAGAGTTGATCTCCTCTATTATTTTCAATGCCATTTTCTTGCCTTTGGTATGCTTTTTACTATATAATTTGTATTTTCAACCTTGAAATGAATCCCTCTCTTAATGAGACTAGACTCTGTCAAGATTGAGTTTTGTAACCTTTTTAGATAAATATGACTTTTTTATAGATTCCAAGGTTCTAGTATAGTGTATTTATGTTAGTGATTTACATATGTGATATAATTTTCTTCCTTGTTAAGTCCTAATTCTTACCTAGTTACTAGTTGATCAAATTATATAGGGCATGTTCTATGTTTTATGTCTTTTCGATGAAGTTACAATGGTAAGTGGTTGGCTAGTGCCTTGAATCAGTCTTATTCCATCATTTACCTCAAGCTTTGATCACTAGACAAAAACTTTTCATGAAACGTTGATGCATAAGATCAACTGGAGTTGAAAGTTCATTATTTTTCTTATCCAATCAGTGTTTTTAGAATCTCAAATTGAGTGGATAAACTAAAATATAGGTATATCACCATCATTAGATAGGATTTTCCTTCAATTTTCTTTCTTACCTTTTGCCTCCTCCCTTTTCTTCAGTAGTTTGTAGCATAGAGTAGAGATCCTAATTGATACACCAAAGGGAGCTAGCCCTTAAAATATATAGATGCAATCCACTATTTAGGCTACCCATAACCTAGGATTATTTCCATGTTTCATTAGACTATGAAGGCCTAAAACTACTTTCACAAGGGTATGAGTCCAATTGACAACATGGACACTAGCACTAGACTATGTAAATTAGCATCAATGGTTTCATCCTTATTTTGAAACTTAATTATAATTATTAATATGTAACCTTTTTTATAATATCCACTTATGAATGTTATGGGTCATTGTCACCTTATAGGTTGTCAGGTCAAATGATGTGCATAGGTTCCCAAAATTAGCCCTTTTTGAAAACCCTGAATACTCTAATTATGGCATGTCATATTTTAAAATAAGGTTTAGTGGGATAAATTGAATTCTAGATAACCTCAAATACCTCTCTATCAATTATAATTGCATTCATAGCCATATACTCTGAATAAGGTTTTAGGTATATGCAATTCTTTCCTCTATGTGGGCTTGTGTGTGACTAATTTTGTAATATGCTATATGCAAGTGTATATAGTGATCTATCATTTAAATTTATAAACATTTCTCATTGGATACTATTTTAATGCTTTATACCTATTAGAGGACTTGTACTATGACTAACTTGGAAATGGGAAAGAATAGGGTAATATAACTTAATGATGTAAATGATTGTTAGCAGTATAGTGTGAGTTTAAGAGGTGCTTGATATATATTTATAGATAGATAATTAATTAAATTTGTTTTGAAATAATACAAAAATTTTAAAATATTCTCATGGGTTGGTTAAATAATAAAAATAGACCAACTTATGAATGTTGAGATATTTACAGTTTGATCATTTTGAATGAAGGGAGAATAGAAACAACGCTAGTGTCCTAAAATGGACGCTAGTGTCATGTAGGGTAAATATATGTTGAGGATTTTTAACTATCTATTCATGATATAAATCAATATTTATGCAAATTTTAGTCTAAAAGTGTTCCATGTAATCAAAATGTTATGACTAGACTATATGATAAGCAATTAGGCACAATTATATGAAAAACACTAGCCTTTCAATAGAAGGAAGGTCATAAATGGAAGGGTTGATCCATGACTAGTATTTTATAATTGTACAAGACTATTATATCATATAAAATCCTATTTTAGTACGTAAAATAACTATCCATTCTTTGGCTTAACAAAATACATGCAAAGTGGAAAATGGAATAAAATTCAATTTTTATTTTTTACCAGTGTATAAAACAACAAATAAAAATGTTTCTATGAATTTTATGTTTTATCTCAAATCATTCAAAATGTCCCTTTTATTAAATTTATTCCTCTTTCCTCCTTTCATCTAACATTACACATGGAAATAATAATCTATGAGTGTTCATAATATTACATCAAATTTATCCTCGTATCGTTCTCATTGGTTACAAATCAAATCTTACATATAAATGGATTTAAATTAGGCAATAATCTTTTGGATAACTATTTATATTTTCAAAATCATAAAAGTAAATATAGTCTCCAATAATAATGCCAAGTGAATCTAAAAGACCAAGTCAAAGAAGGGCTTTCCACCAATCTTTTTTTCTAAAATATCAATACTATTTTAAATCAAATTATTAGTTGTTAAAACATCCCAAAAAAGTGGAGGGATTTTTCATCTCCAAGGTAAAATAGGAAACAATAAAACACTCATGTGCCTAGGATTGACCATGGAAAAATATATGGTAAGAGAAAAGTTCATACATCATCTTGAAAACATAAGGCAAGAATGGAAGATAAGTCCCTTATGAATCATGCATGGGTCATAAATGACTACCTTAGCTTCACCATTTAACTCTACATAAATGAAATATTCTAAAAAAAATTGTATAAAGCTAACCCTTTCCAAAACAAAGTTATACCTGTCATTCTCAAAGCTCATTTTGTCTTCCTCAAGCTTCCCTTAACCTTCTAATTTGAGAATGAAACAAAAAATACTTTAAAACAAGGTTTTTGTTTTTCTTTTAAAAATGTATGATCTAAGCATTGACTCACCTTACACATCCATGTGGGCATTAAACACTTTCCCATACCCCTTAATGTTATCACTTCGTTATGCCATAAATGGTCACGTTATTTTTCCAATAACTTTTTCAACATTCGAAAAATGTTTTATCCCATCTTTTGGTCAAAATGGGTCTTAAATACATTTACAACTATCTCTATTTCACTTTTTATCATATTGTAAAAATGGGTCAAAATTATCATTCAAGTTTTTGGTTAAGGGAAGACATAATTAGTTTACTCATTTACATTTATTATTTGATTTAAACATAAGGTGACCCCTAGAGTATTGTAAAAACGTAATTAATAGTGCCAAGGGGGTTTAATAGTGTTAGGAGTCTAAAAATTTGAGACTGGGATAAAATATAATACTTTAATTAGATTTCAATATAATGGAGTCGTGAATCCATTAGGAAAATAATAAATATTTTTCACTTATGCATGGCATACTCTACTTCCTTTGTTTAGCCTCCCTTATCACTTGCACATCACTACACCCATAAAATTGCACTACCCTAGGTAGCTAAATATGTTGATTATAAATGTCTCTATTAATATCTATCAATAAAAAATGCATACTACTAATAACCAAGTCACACTATATCTATAATCATCATGGGGTAATATGCATTTGTCCATAATCCAAGTATCCATATAATAAATCACATGATAAATAAGCATTGAATCTACTAGTATGGAAATATTATATGTACCTCAATGAGAAACTAAATTAATCTATCAATGGCATCTAAATGAAATTCATGTAAGCATAACTACAAGCATTTATTACATAAACCACTATCGCAGTAATAATTTAATAAACATATAACAACATAACATCAACTGACTCATGTCTCAAATAATGTAAAATCATGTCACATCAGGACATGTGTGAAACAAAAAAAATTCTAAAAAACTATAAGTTTTATAAATGGGACCTCATGTCCCCCTCCCCTTATTAATAATTCCTCTTATATGTCACTAAAAGTCTAAAGTCTAGATTTAAGGGTGTCATAAAAATCTTGAGGAATTTTACTAACTCAACTCAACAACTTCTCTAATTCAATGATATCAAATTTATACTAATATATCATAGATTGCAATGCAATAGATTAAAATATTCATGTCTAGATATAAGTTAACTCCACCATAGTGTGACTCATGCTTCAAGGAATAATTTTATTGTTGATTAATATTTAGCTTCCAAGTTATGAGAGAACATAATTTAAAACAATTTAGTTATAGTCAATTGTTACTTAATATCTCTAGCCTATATTAAAATGTGTCAAGTGTAATGTTCAAGTATAACATAAGGATTTATTTTGTCCTATGCATCCAAAAGAATTTTAATTTCCTTATTTTTGCATTTTAGCTACTGAAAATATGAATACCAAATAATCCAAGCACATGGAACCCATAAGGTTAGCCAAAACACATAATTTCAATATAATAGGTCATTACACCATCATATGAACAAAACTAATGATTTCCAATCAATGGAATCACATAAGGAGGACCTTTTTTTTTACTTTACCATGATTGTTCAAACCCTTGACTTATGTATAATAAAATTACTTGGGATTATTATATCCCCTTTCCCAAATCTTATTTACATAATCCATTGGGAGGAATTTATATTTAATATCAATTCTAAAACCACAATAAGAATCATGTTAGAAGGAATTCAGACGTTTTTCCTAATTTCCAATCGTAATACCTCAATTCCTTAATAATAATTTATAGATTCATCCCAATGTATAATCCATAATCACACATACCATTATGAGCTATTTAGATGTTTTTCCTGATGCCCAAACCCTAATCACATAATCCATACCAATGTGTAAGAAATATCACAACAACACTTATATCCATCACTCTTAGAGTTAGGAGGAAACATTCTCTATCATCAACATAACACAAGGATAAAAATCACATCATCCTTGTATCATTTTAAGAAGAACGCATATGATTCAACATCTCCCCACTTTTTTTTATGTTAGTATGCATGTCATAAGTTATTTTAATGGTAACAAGATACTTATTACTTACTACTACCACACTCATATGAGGTGAAAGGTGACACAACATGGAACACTAAAACAATACACTTTTAAGAAAATTAAAATATACCAATATAAATGAGTGAATTCAAATTGGCTAAATAGCTAATATAAATGCACAAAATATAATAAGTTGAAAGGGTTCAAAACCACAATATAATCCAAGAAAAAATAAGTTGAAAATGAATAAACAACCCAATTCAATATAAAATTTAAGATAATCAAGAAAGATAAGAGATCCAACACTTAATAAAGGTTTGAATTAATAAATGAATAAACAACCTTGAAATATATAGTAAATAAAAACATAAAATTTTATTTGAATCAACTTAAATATACCAACAAATAATTTAAATAGTTTGAAGTTATGCCACATGAAGTGGTAAAAGTTCACAATTTTAAATACAATATTGTTGAATAGTGTGGCTTTGGAAGGTAACTAAGTGAGGAGTATCAATCTAATGTATTGAAAACTAGAACATAGCTATTAATACCCTTATTTTATATCAAGTATGTAATATAACTCAAAGTTTACAAGATTGGCATATGCCTACCAAAATGTAAGTGACAAAGCTCACAACACATTTGTCCAAATAGGAGAAAAGGTTAGAACACATGGAAGCATCAAAACGATCCATATATATAATTTCTATAGATAACACAAATCATAATACACCATACCATGAAGGTTAGGTAATGTATGAAAATAAACACTAATAATGCATTACTTCAATTGTAATGAACACTTACACAACATCATATAAGATATAAATCAACTCAACAGACTTATGATAATGTAACTTTATGGTGACAGTGTATCAAATCATCTTGATGCTAGTTTTGTCCCAAATATAAAAAATATCTTCCCAAATTCTAAGAGAATGCGTGGAATATCAATACATAATAAAAATCAGCATACACAAAGCCACTAGCATCACAAACTAAACTCCTCCATTATGTGTAGGATGCCCACCACTCAAACATGGTATCAATATTCAAGGGGTATTTACCATATAATTAATGTTATAAAATCAAAACTCCAGGAAACAAGTATACACTTGTCTGATTCAGTATCATCTCATGCTCGTAGAACACCTAATACAAATAATAAAAATAGACCCTAGTTTTTGTTTAAGGAAAAAAGGTCTAACCATTACCAAGGGTGCTTGATATAAGGTGATCAAAAAGGTTCTAAGAACTATTATCCTTGAAAATCATGAACTATATTGTGTACAAACATTCCTATAAAGATACATGTAAACACTCATAAAAACTCACTAAAAGTAACAAATACTAAATCTAAAAAAGGTATAGATTCCTCCTAAGGATGCCTACTCATACAATAAGGCCTTTCTAAAAATGGTCCTCAAAATTCATCCCAACTTCACATACTATTGTCATATCTCTTATGGTTCCTTGAAGCTCATCCCTATATATCCAAAATTTTATCACCTTATCGCAATAATTATATGTGACTTGTAAAACAATTGATGACAACCTTAAAAATTAGGTATAAAATACATCACATAAGGAGTGAAAGTACAAGTGATAACTTAACTCTAGAATTCATCCTCTCATGAAAACAAATTGAATAGAATCATAGATGTGCAACACATGTTCTTTTTATCAAGCCATATACAAAAATGTTCCCATACTCCCATACCATTCAAGTGTCTGGCATGGTTCCAAAATAAATCCTCATGAACTAACACAGTCATCTAATAGGATACCACATAACACAAGGTTATGAATGAATTTTTATAAGACAAACTATTAAAATTATGTAATTTTAAACATGAATAGATAAGGTTCGCATCACAAATGTCAACACCCATAAAATATGGGATGTAAAAATCCATTATATAATTAATTTTTCTAGGAAAATAACATGTAAGTTATAAAATTATAATAATACACTTTTCATGTGAAGTTTTAACATATAAATATTTTAATCTACTCAAGGTTTAGAGTTACCTATAGCTATGAAATAAACTTCCATTTTATTCATGCTATCACCACTCATATGAACCACTCAATTGGGTGTAACCACCATGGGAAATAGAACTTATCTATGAGGAAATTATATCACTATTATCAAGGGACTCAAATTTTCATAGATACATATATATTTTAGGATTCTTCAAAAGTAATAAGATATGCTTAAACCTTGCTCACAAGAAGAGAATTGAAAACATGCTCATCTCAAGGATCCTATTTGGCAAGGTCACATTTGAACCACCAATTAAGTGAATGGATTTAGGGAAATATTTTAAGTATATTTAAATTAAATGTCTAAAAATGTGTCCATGTTATTTTAATAATGTGTATGAATTATATTTTATAGGCTTGGTAAACATAAATCCTAGAACGTGTGTGCATTTTAATCATGTAAAAATACATATGCATTCTAATTATTATACTTTAATATATTAGTAATGCTTATATGATGGTTTTTTATATAATTTAAAAAGAATTTATATTTTAAAAACATTAATGTATGCATACGTTTATGAGCTTTTATGGGTTATAATCATATAGAATGCAAAAGGGTGAGCAATTTAATGGTGGGGGGAGGGGGTGATTTATTAACATAAATGTTAAGTAGAATTTGACATTTAAAATTTAAAATTTATATTAAATATAAATTTATATTATATATAAATTCATATTAATTTAAATTTATTTTATTAAATACAATAAATTAGTGTCACTCTACATCTTCTCAAATTGTTCTCACAATTGAATCACTTACGATTTGGGAGAAAGTTATTAAAAATACAATATGGTTACTATCTAGTGTTTTTTTCAAGATGTCATTATTGATCCTAGGGATTTTTTGGTGTATATTTTTCAATTTATGTCCATTTTGGGTAAGGATATTATCACTTGTTACATTTTTGGGCCTTATAGATTACTTGCTAACATTTTTAGGATTACTTGGTTCATCAAAATTAAAGTTTACAAACCAATGCATTCCTAACCACTCATTTATGATGATTTTATGCATTTATTTTAGACATCCAATTCCTAACACCATTTGTGTTGAAATTATCAATCTTACTCAAATTGCACTCAAATGCACATTTTAGGTCAAAATCTATAAAACATCCTAAATGGTTCAAACTTATCACTTACAAGAGCCATTTTAGCTCAAAGTATCCCTAAATAGGGTAATGCATTTTATGGGCCAACTAACTTTGATTAGATCATTTAAAGTCAAAATGACAATTTTGCCATTTAATGCTCTAGATCACTCTTTTCTTCTAATTCATTGGTACACATCACATACTTTGGTTAGTTGGTGTTGGTAACATCCTAAATGCGAACACAGCTCCAAAGCATCTACCATCATCTTCTAGTTCCTCTCCTGTTAAATTATGACCTAGTAATATGACTTTATAACCATTTTGATTAATTGAGGGCTAATTTTCAAGTAATCACTCAAATTTTAATTAACCTTGCTTAAGTATAATTAATCCAAATCAAGAGCTTAAGTGGATTTTCAATTAGATTTGTTGAATATTTCTTTTTGAAAATTGATTCCTATTAATTGCATCATTAGGTGACATCATTTCTCAAGAAGACATTCCTAGGCCATAAATGCCACAAATATCAGTATTATGGGTCACCCATGCCTAGTGAATGTCTCGCATGCCTCTTCAATGCCCCTTCTTCCAAGGTCACGATAAAGATAATTATGGATTTAATTCCAAATATTAGGATTATCCATGGCCACAATTCTCAATCTTGAGATGGACGGTCATGGTTGATCTTGACCAATCTCAAAAATCTATAAATAGAGAGGCCATGAACATCATTTATAAGCTATTTTTGTGCAATTTTATTATGCTCAAATATCTTCAAAGCTTGAATTTTATAAAGTTAAAATGTTGAATTGTTTTTACAAGGCTTTTCATTTGATCATAGATTTTTATTGCAAGCTTCATTGATAGGCTAAATTGGATCTCACACCTAAAGAAGATAACATTGCAACTCTAAAATATCCATTTGAGCCTTTAAAATTCTTGAAAATTGATTTTCTAACTTTATTTTTCCATTTTTATTTTCCATAATTTTTACATAGTAACTAACATTGGCAAGAATACCAACATTGATTACCTTCTTAGCTGACATTAGTTAGCAAAACTGACATTGGTTATATCTTTGTTAGCCAAAGTAACTGACATTGGTGGTATTAACTGACATCAGTCACTATGTTTTAAAAAAAACATAGACCTAAGAGTTACTTTTTCAAAGTTCATTATTTCAATCTAAAAAGAGCTTTAAATCTAAAGGACATGCTAACATTTGTTTTGTAGGAACAAGCTTTTACTTTGATAAAAACATGTTTGAATCACCTCTTAATTACTTAAAAATGAATTAGGAACGTTGTTTTGGGTGTTTAAAAAATAATTTATATGTTTTGGTGTATGTTTTCAATGTTTGCAACTAAGACCAAGGGGTCAAATGAACACCACCAAACATTTCAATTGGGTTTAAAATTGAACACACTTGTCAATTCTTATTTGTAATAGTTGTTTACTTAGTTTTGTTTGGAAAAAAGAGGAATGTTTCATGTACAATCTTCCATTTTTAACCTATAGGGAACCCTTGGAATGAAAAGCACCATTCCTATTACAAATAGCCTAGTCCAAGGCTTAGAAAGAATGTCACCTAAAGCACTCCTCAAAAAAATTTCAAAGTTTGGGTGATCTTTGAAATGACCCTAAAGTCTTTTTATTTTATGTTTTCTTTATTTTCATGCAAACTTGGCTTGCGAGGGGGAAACCATTACCTCCCATAATTTATTTAGGGAATATTTAACCTGGGGTTTCACCTACTAACATTGACTTCATTTGACTCTTTTGGAGGTGCACATGGGACGTATCTGTACTTGGACATCATACTACACTAAGTGAACAATAGGATGTAGTGGTTGTAAAAAGGACTAGACATTTTTATAACTAACCAATGCCATGGTCACCCAATTTATATTCTTTTCTTTTGCATCGTTTGATGTGAAAGTCATTATGTAATTGATTCCCCTCGAATGATCAAAACCTTGTTAGTTTAATAGACCCCACTTTGCCATACCTTGTCAATTTAGACTCAAGACATTTGCTTTTTTTCATTAGCTTACTTGGTGTTGATTTTTGTCTAAAACTACTTATTAACTCAATGAACTTAACCAAAATGCATGGTCCTTAATTTTATTGAGCAAGGGATTCATTATGCTATCCAAACAGAAAATTCATATTTTCCTTGTGTAATTTGTTATCAAAAGCTTTGTGTCATGTCATCCACTTTGGCGCAGTCATGCTACCCAATTGAGTCTATATCTTTTACCCAATTTGTTTAAATCCTTCATTTATAATCAACTTTTGAAATTGAACCTTTCTAAGTTATAAGGTTTGGTGTGTCAAAGTGGGTTCACCATTCGTGCACTAAGCTTGTTTTAACTTGGGTTCAATTTTATATTTGGATTGAAGGTCATTTAAATAAGACTCAAGATCACATTATCATCTTGGTGGACTCAAATCATCTTACATATCACTCACATTTTAGGTCCTAGAACATAATTTATCCTAATAGAATCATGTGGCAATGTTGTGCTACCTATTTGGTCCTATCTTTATACTTAATGATTTATGTATGTTTTCACATCTTGAGTTTCTTAGTTCATTTTGTCTTCATAATCTAGAGGGATTTACTCTAAAATTATATGGTCAACATGTCAAAGTTGAAGCTAGATTTTGTAGTGTGGGTATATCACAAAGATCTAGGCTTTGGTGTATTAGTTTTCACCTTGGGTCTTTCAGTTACCTTACTCTCTTCTGATCTATATGGTTTCAACTTTACCAAAGGTTGAATAAACTCGTGAACCAAATATTATAATATTTTTCATTGTTTCAAACCACCCTCCTTTATAGTCTCATTGGTACCTTGGTTATTTATTGAAGAGAGAGCCAAAGCATTTTTTGATCAGTTTCCAAACATTAGTCTAAAGTTAGTCAAACACACAAAATAGATCTTTTTAGACATGACTCAAAGGTTCACTCATAGTGGGTCCTCTTATGGCCTTAGTTATGAGGATGAGAAATTTTATGATGGTCAAGATAACCCCATTGTTTTTGATGATATCCTCACAACATTAGGATTTGAAGATAATTACAATGAATATCAACCCCAAGAAGATCAAGATGAATCCCTTCTTAGATTGATAGAATCAGGTGTTAGACTACCTTCTAAATTTCCTACAAAAAATTTCATACCTTAGTTAGAGAAGGATAACAAAGATAATAAGAGAAAAATTTTGCACAAATATACATACCTTCTTCCTTTATCAAAGGAAAGGAAATACAAATAGAGTCAAAACCCACAAATCTAGATCTTCTAGATAAGAACAAGATAATAAGTCAATGATATGTAGATTAACTTGTCATAGACTTAATTGACTCCCTAGTTGCCACTTTAATTCATAATAATTCGTTGAAATAACATGAAGATATGGTTTAAAGTACACAAGTATTATATGAGAACATTACAATAGTGGATCAAAGAAATCTAAACGAATAGTTAAAGCCATAAGAGACCTTACAAGATGTTCCATTTGACACAGAATATATGTTTTTCAATCATCAAGAACTTATTGTTACTTTACAAACACAGAACCCCAAACATTTAGTTCAAATTGAGGAAATCCCTCAAGACAATTTGGCTAGTTCTTTTCAACCAACCCAAGGATTGGTAAATAAACATAGAAATTTCAAAAATCAAAAAAGTGAAAAACATCCAAATTTATAGAATGTTTCACAATCCAATAATCAATGGCCTATGTTCTCAACTCAAGCAAAAAATTAGAACCAAATCATGGATCAAAAGGTATACACTCCTTATAGATCCACACAAAACTAGGGGCACATTCCACCCCAATAGCAACAAAACTAAGGGCACATTCAATCCCAATAGTAATAAAACTAGGGGTACATTCCATCTTAATAAAATCTTATCCAATCAACAAATACACCAAAAATGAAAGAATGGAATTCTATGAAGGAAATTGTCCAAAGAATCAAGATGAATAATAGAGTCAAAAAGTACAAATTTGATGAGATATGCCCATATCCATTTAATTTATCTATTCTCCAAAACCCTTTTCTGCCTCATTTTGAGGCACTTAAATTTGATAAGTATAAAGTAAAAGGAGATCCACGTGACCACATATAGGCATTGTTCATCTTATGTCAAGAGGTTTCTTATAGTGACAAGTACTTACTACAACTATTTTTATGAAGTTTAGTAGGACAAGCTCTTGATTGGATACTTAAACTACCCAAGGGATTAGTTGTAGATTGGAATGACTTATCAGAAAAGTTCATTAACTATTTATCATATAACATAGAACATTAATTAACCATTTTTGACTTATGCAAAGCCAATAAGCATGATGGTGAAATTTTTGCTACATATCTACAAAGGTGAAGAGCATTGGCAGGTCACTTTCAACATAATTTTCCAGATAAATAGTTGGTTCATATATTTGCATAGAATTTGAATCTTGAAAGTTGCACTTAATCTATGGTTAGCTTGTGTTAACTCATTTGAGGAAATTATTAACAAACAAGTGTAAATTGAGAAGGCTCTTATTACTAGATGCCTTGTTAAGATGTTTGCACAAGGTCAAGTGTCTAATAAAACTAAATCACCAGATCAAAAAATTATGTAGGATAAGCCTAAGGGCATTAGAATAAATAAGAACATGGTTGGAAATAGGGTGTCACAAAAATTAGACATGTACAAATGCTATAGGCTATACCTCCTCCAAATGTACAATTAACTCCCTAAAATCTACTACCTACTTTGTAGAGACAACCTCCATGAAGGACAGTTCATAACAATTTTAGAGTCTTTAGAAAGCTAGGAGAATTAGTTGAAATAGTGTTACAAAATCTCATTATAGATAATTTAATTATATGGCCAATATTAAGGCCTTTTCCTCAAGATCAGCCAAAACTAGACTGCTATAAAGAGAAAGAATAGTTTGACTTTCATCATGTTATTGGTGATGGTGCATATTATTGCATTTAATTGTGACATATTATTGAGTACTTCATTGAAAATAGTGAGCTAGAAATTAAGTTGGCCCCTAATTAGGACACAAATCAAGATATGGGAATCTACAAAGACCCCTTTCCTTGAAATTATCCACCACCACCAAGAAATAATCAAAATGTTCATAATCAAGGACAAAGGTAGAATCAAAACCAACAAAAAGGTCAAAATCTTAATGAGCATAATTGAGATCATGATCCCCACACAAATAATGTGGCTTATAATAATATACCTTACAACTATAATGATATTGTGGGACACATTATTTTAACCCACATTACCATTTTTATTATAACACCATGTCACCAATCTCATGTTCTTCAAAACATGACACCCATCATTATAGGGTCAACACCCTCTCCCCCTAGTAATACCATGTCAAGTTCATATCATCATGTTGCTACTCTATTTATATGGGTTACTAATCTTGAACAATAGTAACATTCTTCTAAAGGCTCCTCACTGACCCAAAATTATAGCAATATAGTTAATCACCCATGAATCACCATCCAAGTCCCTTTAGCTCCCTCTTATAATTATAATAACTCCTTGACACCTTTATGTTGTGTAGTCATAACTAGACACCCACGAGTTACCATTCAGGGTCCTTCACCCACTTCTTTCCACAAACCCAATGAGAACCATCTTTAACAAATTTTTACAAGAGTCTATTGTGCCTAATGATATAAAAATTGATCAGTTCTAGAACCTAGTTGGAAATTTGTCTTCATTTTGGCAAATCACATTTGATCAAAATGACATGTCCACCCTTGGCCCAAACCACAATAACCCACTATACATTTAGATAATCATTATGGATCACAAGATCAAGCGGGTTCTTATAGGTAATGGTTTAGGGATAAAAATCATACCTCTTAAATTGGTGCAATAATTTGGTTACGCGGATAAAGATAATCAATCATAAACTATTACAATCAAGGCTTATGACAATGTCGAGAGGGAGTCATATGATACAATTTCGTTTTTAGTCATGGTTGGGTCTATTTCTCATCACTCATTATTCCATATTATGGATATCAAACTTCCTTATAACATACTTTTTGGTCATCCTTGGATCCACGAAGTATAGGTAGTTCCATCTAATCTTCACCAATGCCTTAAGTTTCCCCATTATGGGATCAAGGTTACTATTCTTGCTAATCAGTAGCCATACCAATACTACAAACATCTTGAAGTAGAGTTTTGTAATTATAACTATTGCCCAAGTTCTAAACTTAGTACAAAGTAGAACAAAACCATCTTTCTCATCCATATCCATCTAATTATATAGACCCTAGTGATCTAGCCTCCACTTCAACAAATCCATTTCTTGTATCTCTAGCCAAACAGGTGACTGTTAAAGATTCAAGTCTTTCCACGTATCATCTAAAGGACATCCACCATATTGTAAAATTACAAAAATCCCCTAAAACATTTGGTAAGCCTAAAACTTCCCAGATGCCTAATAGACTTGATTAGATTTGGCAACCAAAGAAGAAGCAACCAAAACCTCCTATGGTTATTGTACCTACAATTGCACCAAATAAAGATCGAGAGGCTTTTATCAAGGGAGATTAGTTATATTCTGAGGGCCTTGTAGATTGTTTTTAGAATCCAAAGTATCCTATCCCTAACAAGATAATGGATCATCTTTACTATACAAGGAAAGGTCTTAGCCCACATGTGTAAGGAATTTTAGAACCCTTATCAACTACAATTATCGATTGGAATCATGGTCTCATATTTCAACCACCGAAGGATGACCTCATTACATTTAATAGTGACTCTTCTGAAGTGACTAGTAATGAGACTCATAGTAGTGACACAACATCCCATTATGGCCTTTTGGATGAGCTTGCTAATTCAGATTTATTTGATTCAAAAGCCATATTGACCATAAAACCTATTGGAGATTCCTATCCTTAATCAAAAATATGTACCATTAGATCTTCTCATCCTAAATCAAAAACCCATACTAGTGGTGCTTCCCTTCCTGAAGTAGGACATTATATCTTTACCATTAGTGCTTCCTTTCATGAAGCAAACCCTCATTATAACCTATGTCTTTGCCATCTTAAACTCATAGATTGGGGTCAATAAAATTTGTTCATATGCCCTGATGAGTTTTAAAATAAATAATCAATTGCAAAATACATGGTTCTATGAGATGCATTCCCCATTGGCGATGATAAGCAGGGTTTTGATTTTTCATTGAATTCTTCTACCTACTTTGGAGAGCAGGCAAACTTTCTTTATCATAACAAAGAACAAACATCAAGATCTTGAGGTGAAAACCTCTTTGAGGCACTTATTACTCAAGGAAAAAGTAAAGAAAAAGACAAAACTTTGAGTGAAAACTTGTTTTAGGTGCTTTCAGGTAAGAAAGTTTACTCATCCCGTTAGGATGTGGAAAGTCCATCTAGCCCAAGTTCCATAGATAGTATAATCATCTCTTTATAAAACATCAAATATTTGAGCATATTGCTCTTGAGTTTCTAAAAGTTCTTTGCCAATTGGGCTTTTCTTGAGAAGGTAGATTATGATTCTTCATATTATCCAGATCTTTGGGAGGAACAATAAGAAGATATAGCACAAGAAGATCATGACCATACATTGCCTACAATTCTAGAAGATGGATCCACACTCCTTATGGAGAGCACAATAGAAGTGAATTTGGGAACCCATGAGGATCCCACAAATGTTTATCTTAGATCTTCCCATACTAAAATGAAATGTGAACATATTGTATCCATTCTTAAGGATTATATAGACATCTTTGCATGGGCATATTCTGACATGATAGGCCTAGATTTAGATTTGGGTGTGCATCATCTTGTTGTTCACCCTGATGCTAAACCAGTTGAGCAAAATTTGAAAAAGATTAATCCATGCATCACCCTTTTAGTTAAGGATGATTTGGAAAAAAATTTACGAGCTAATTTTTTTAAAAAAATAGACTACTCTAAATGGATTTCTAACATAGTGCCAATAATTAAAAATACCCAAGGCATACGTTTTTGTACTAATTTTTGTTATATCAACAAAGCATACCTGAAATATGATTTTCATGTACCCAATAGTGACATGATTGTCAACTCAACTACTGGGTACAACATGTTATTCTTAATAAATTTATTTTCTAGTTACAATCAGATCAAGATAGCCCTCGAAGATCAACATAAGACTACGTTCACCACTCCATAGGGGAGATTCTATTACCAAGTCATGCCATTTGGTTTAAAGAATGATGGAGCCACATATCAATGTGCAATGACTGTCATCTTCCATGACATGAAGCATGAAATTATCAAAGACTATGTTGATGATATAATATCAAAATCATGAACAAGAGCTAGACACCCTGACATTCTATGAAGAATATTTGATATGCTTCATGCATATAAAGTCCACTTGAATCATAAGAAATGTGTCTTTGGAGTCACATCATGAAAATTGATAGGGTTAATTATATGACAATGAAGGATTGAAAATAACCCTACAAAGGTCACTACTATTATAGAAATGCCTCTAATAAAAAATATTAAACAATTGCGAGGTCTATAAGAAAAGATCCAGACTATACACAAGTTCATTTATCAATTGGCAGATAAGTGCCACACATTTACCCATATCTTAAGGAAAGGAGCAAAATTTTATTTGCATGAATATTATCATATAAAATTTTTAAATCTTAAAACATACTTGACCAATCTATCAGTCTTATGACCTCTAACACAAGGAAAGCCACTACTTTATATATCAACCATAGAACATGCACTAAGGGCACTTTTGACTTAGCATGATGATTATGGTAAGGAACATGTGGTTTATTATTTAAGTTTCACATCGGTAGCCTATAAACATAATTACATGCCTATTGAGAAGGCATGTTTAGATATGGTGTTTTCCACTAAAAAATTACATCATTATATGATAAATAACAAAACTATTATTATCACCAAGGTATATTCTCTCAAGTTCCTCTTATCTAAGGAAACTCTTCAAGGATGCATGGCTAAATGGATTATGCTCCTTAGTGATTTTTATATTGAATACTAGAATCAAAAGGCAATCAAAGGACATGTTATTGTAGACTAACTTGTAGAATCTCCTATTACAACCATTCAACCCCTCAACTTTGACCTTCCAGATGATTCTATCATGATGATAGAACAAGCATCACAAGAACCTAAATAGTGGAGACTCTATTTTGATGGATACTTAACATTTAGAGGGTCTAGATCTGGCATATTGTTGATCACACCATAGGGGGATTTGATCCACAAAATATTTTATATACAATTTTAGTGTATAAATAATATGGCTGAATATGAGGCATTGGTTCCAAGGCTCCATCTTACCATATAATGGTACTTTAAAATCTTAAAGGTATATGGAGATTTGTAACTAATCATAAATTATATAAATGATCAGTATCAAACAAGAGATGATAAGCTTGTTCCTTATAAGAAAATTGTTGATAACCTTATAACACATTTTAAATCTCTATAGTTTGAGCAAGTTCTATGAGTCAAAAATAGATCTATCAATGCCATGGAAAAAATTAGTTTCATGATTCAAAAGCATGATAGAGATAAAGAGTATTAGTTCCTGATTGAAAAATATTCTTTAGCTGGCACATATTATATCAGATTCAGAGAGGATATCCACCACTATTGGTCCTAATCCCTCACCTAGGCTACCACGATAACAAGATTTTTATAACTAGTTCCATAGTCATGTATTTCCCACTAACCTTTATAATAACCAACAAAAATGTTTCCTTCATCGATTAACACATTATATCCTCCTTGAAAACATGCTTTATTGAAAGGTTATGATGGAATGCTTCTTCATTGTTTATCTTTGGAAGAATCCAAGTTGGCACTAAAGGAGGTTCATGAAGGAATGTGTGGGGCCCATACTAATGGTGTATTCCTAGCAAAGAGACTTATCAAAATAGGCTATTATTGGCCCAAAAAAAGATAGATGCTTGTAATTATGTAAATAAGTGTGTTCCTTGACAGTAGCATGGCAACTTGATACATGCACCTTCCTTATCATTGCAACTGATTACAAAACTATGGTCATTATCAATATGGGGTCTTGATCTCATTGGGAAAATTAACCCAACATCTTTAGATGGCCATAGGCACATTTTGATTGTAACCACGTACTTGACTAAGTAGATTGAGGCCATTCCTCTCACTTATGTTATCAGGAAACAAATAGCCAAATTTATTTATTACCATATCATGT
Organism: Torreya grandis; assembly: GCA_037957365.1. Lineage (NCBI taxonomy): Eukaryota > Viridiplantae > Streptophyta > Pinopsida > Cupressales > Taxaceae > Torreya > Torreya grandis. Next base: position 581,580 of record JARHVA010004252.1, read on the forward strand.
GTTGATATGGAATCCTATCTTATATTATATATGATATTGGTGGATACTTTGTGAACCAAGATGTGAATCTCTTTTTACAAAATTCAGAATCAGGCACAAGAAATCCAATCCATATAATCCACAAGGAAACTAACAAGTTGAGGCATCAAATAAAACCATTCTAGCCATCTTAAAAAATATTGTCAATGATGTTGGCCGTAATTGGCACTTGAAACTTTTTCCTACCCTCTGGGCATATAGAACCAATCATCACACCCCCACTATAGAGACTCCATACTCCCTTATTTTTGGTACTGAATCTATCATCCTAGTTGAGATTGAGATCCCATCATTAATAATATCATTGGAACACATTGAAGATGATGAAGACTATAGAGTCTCATGACTACAAGAACTAGAACTTCTTGATGGTAAGCATTTGGCTACTCTAGAAAACCTGTAGGCCTAATAGAAAAGATTATGGAGAATCTACAACAAATGCATTCTCCCTCAAAAATTTGAGATTGGTGACTTAGTTTTGAAAGAGAATTAGAATAACATGAATGATAAACCAAAAAAGAAAGGAAAATTTTGGCCTCATTGGTTAGGACCGTATATTTTCATAGTGAACTATAGATCATGAGCATATCGACTGGCTAAACCTAATGGTGAAGAACTTTCAGAGCCCATGAACATGATACAGACTTAGGGGCAACTTATGTTGTTATAATTTTATCCCACCCTTTTATCTTACCTTGAACACATTCTATACTACCCTAGTCCACTTTTCATGAAATCTTGACAGTAAAAGCTTTGAACCCTTGGCACGATGAACACATTCTTCATACCATTATGGATTGTTCTCTTTGAGAAGCATATTCTTTGTTATGACTAAGGCATGTTATAAGAATGAACACTTTTTATCCCATGACCAATTATGATCTCAATTATGTCTCATGAGCATTATAAATATCTTTAGCAATAGTTTTACAAAGCAATTCAACCAGGATAGTCTTTTGTATCTTTAGATAGGTGAATAGTTTCATCTTGTCAATACAAGTATTTTCTACTTTATTGCTTTTTCAAGAACCTCACTCTCAATAATTTGTGATCATGGGCCATTGTGGCTAGCTTAGTTGTCTTATTGGAACCTCTACTCTCAAGATGTGCATCTCCTCAACTAAATGGTCCCACTTTGTGCATATTTTAACCCAAAAACACCAAAAACATTAGAAATACTTTGAAAAAACCAAAAACATTAAAACATAATCTAGAAAAGAACAAATTTAATGTATCACACTTTTGTAAATTTGTACATTCTTGTTCCACCATGCCACACTCTCGTAATTTTGTGAGTAACTATTAAGTTTTAATGCTCTTACCAATTTACAAGCATAGAAACACTAGTTTATTTCATCTTCTTCCATATACTTACCATTTTTCAATATCATTCTTTCTCATCTCATCAGATTCTTATTTTCCAAACCATTCTCATTTATTTTTCATATCTTCCATATCTTATATAACATTTATCATATTGGTCTGATCATCAATTTTCTTCTATCACATTCCCTAGGAGAACTATATTTGGCCTAAAGTTCAAGTTGGAACATGCATCCATGGAAATATATAGGTAGCATCCACTTGTCTTATACATCTAGATTCAACTCAACCAACCCCTTCCTTTTCTTCTCTTCCCCCATTTATTTTATCATTATTCCTATTTAATTAGAGAACAATTGTCATGTCATTATTCTTTGTAATGATGTGGTAGAAAGTAATGCCTCTACTACACATGAATGAACATTTGTCTTTAAACCACACTAACTTGGTTTTTTTTATGTGTGTTTAGTTGAGTTTTCTTGGTGTTTTGTTGTGCTTTCACACTTCTTTTATTTTACCTTTTGTATCCATTCTTGGTCTTGTGATTCCTTGTTTGTTTTTGCTTTTCTCTTTTGTGTTCAAGAATGCCTTGATGGTCCACATGGATCTTGATTATGTTAGGTTGTGGAGCTAAAAGCTTCAACCTTTGCAAACTGAGGAATAGATGGTTGCTAAGTTCTACAGTAACCGGCGTCGGCATCAGGACCGACGTCGGCTGGGACCAGAGCAGAAGGCCACCGGCGACGGCAGGAAGTCGGCCGACGTCGGCAGAACCAGACAAGCAGGGACCGACGTCAGTCGCCTGTGTGTTCCAAAACTGCTCGTTTCACGAACAGTTAGTTAAGTGAACAAAGAGTTTGCATGTTGAGACCAGCTAGAGTCTTGTGCTGCGAGGACTATTGTCTAAATTAAGAGTCTAAGTTATTGTTTGAGTTAGGGATCTATTTATAGACCCATTGGCATGTATTGTATAAGGCATGAGATAGAAAGGAAGAGTTCCTTCTAGTTGTAAGATCTGTGAGTTGCAGGTTGTTGCAAGCTCATTGGGGATCTACATGTAAGTTTGGTCTTTGAATTGCAAGTTGCAGGTTCATGAGAGATCAGCTTGAAGTGCTATAGAGTGCTTGATGTACCGGCAGGGTTATTACTGACTGGTTGGTGAGGTGAACACCAATTCTGTGTGTGAGTTGGTTGTTGGGACCGTTTTTTGTGTAGGAGAGTGTGTGTGAGAAGAATTACTGAACACTTGAGGTGTGGCGAATCTCTGTAAGGTGAAAGAGTGTGGCGGCTCTTTGTTGTATTCTTTTCTGTTAGTGTTAATACAAGATAGTGTATTGTCTCTCATATTCTGTGCTATTGGTGAATTCTAGTTACTTGTGTTTCTGGTTATTTCCGCATATTCAATTGCTTATACTTGGTAATCATACTATGCTTTTTCTGAGAAGCAAGATCCCAACTAGTGGCATCAAAGCATGTTTGTTGTTCTAGATTCCTGACAACTGGTATCAGAGCCTTGGTTGTAAGTTCTTAAGCTTGATACCATCAATCGGTATCAGAGCTTTTGGTTGGGATACTAACAGATTGGTGTAGATCTGGGTAGTGTGTTTTGATTACAGGTTACTCACAGGTTTCTGTTTGAGTGGGAGTTGAGCAATGATAGAAAGTAGTCAACTACGAATGGAGAAGTTCAATGGCAAGAACTACCAATTATGGAGGATGCAGATTGAGGACTATCTGTATCAGAAAGATTTGTACTTACCGTTGGGTGGGGTTGCTAGCAAACCCTTGGATATGAAAGATGAAGAATGGGAGGTTCTTGATCGGAAGGCTCTGGGATCTGTTAGATTGAGTCTTGCATCATCTGTGATTTCCAGCTTATCATAGTGTAAGACAACGGTGGAGTTGATGGAATCTTTGGCAAATTTATATGAAAAACCCTCAGCGTCGAATAAGGTATTTCTTATGAAGCGTTTATTTAATTTGCAAATGTTGGAAGGTGGATCTGTTCATAGCCATCTTAGTGATTTCCATGGTTTAGTAAACCAGTTAAGTTCAGTCAATATTGTATTTGATGATGAAATAAGAGCTCTCTTAATCTTGTGTTCATTACCTGAAAGTTGGGAAGGTATGGTAATGGCAGTTTCTAATACTGTGTCTCCTTCAAAAGTCTTAAAAGTGGATGATATTGTGAGTGTAATCTTGAACGAAGATATACGCAGGAAAAGCACAGGTGAATCATCTGGAGATGCTTTGAGTGTTGAAGGAAGAGGAAGGCCAAGAGAGAAGATAGAGCGTGGGAGATCAAGGTCGAAGACGGGCAAGAGATCCAAGTCTAGGTATGGCAGAATAACCTGCTGGAAATGTGGAAAGCAAGGGCACTTAAAGAGAGATTGCAGATCGGGTACAGATCAGCATGAAGAACATGAAGAAGAAGCAGATGCTGCAGGTTACATTGCATAGGATGCTCTGGTATGTTCTTTGGATAAAGTAGAATCTTGGGTATTAGATTCTGGTGCCTCTTTTCATGCATCCCCACATAGGGAATTTTTTCATGAGTATGTCCAGGGAGATTTTGGAGAAATTTGTGTAGGGGATGGTAAGTCTTGTCAGATTGTTGGCAAAGGCAAAGTGAAGCTGAAACTGCAGACAGGTAACACATGGGTGTTAAAGGAGGTCATGCACGTCCCAGTTCTGAAGCGGAATCTGATTTCTGTTAGAAGTTTGGGTGAAGAGGGTTGCACAGTAACTCTCACAGCGGACTCTTGGAAGGTTACCAAGGGTACACTTGTTATAGCTAGAGGTAAGAAAGTGGGTACGCTTTATCTATCTACTTGTTTTACTGATTCTTCTTCTGGGTTATCTACTTCAGCTGTAGATTCGAAGATGTGGCTTGATAGGCTTGGTCACATAGATATGAAGGAGATGCTGGTTCTTGAGTCAAAGGATATGCTTTCGGATTTGGAAGGCATGGATCGTGGTTTCTGTATGCAGAAGAAAAAGGTGAGATTTCTTGAGGAATCTGATGTTAGTGACAAGAACAGGAAAGCCTTGGTTTTCAAGGAGAAAGTGACGGACAGAGTTTAGCACAAGGTGCAGGGGAATTCTAAGCAGAGCAAGGGTGTTTTGGACAAGGGTTTGATCCGAAAGGAGCTTGCAGGAAAAAGTCAGGTCTCACAAGAAAAACACAGAGACCGACGTCGGCAGGAAAACTGGCATCGGTGTCTAGACAGGGACCGATGTCGGCTATGTGCAGCCCGACGTCGGTGACTCGAGGCAGACAGAGACCGGCGTCGGCCAGAGGAAAACTACGTTGGCAGAGAGGCAGTCGCAGGGAACCGACATCGGTCGGCTGTAGACTGAGATGTGACCGGCATCGGTCACTGAGACGAATTTTGGGTGGACAGCAAGCTGTCATGGAGTCTCAAGCGCCCATATGGAGGACTGAAGGTGTAAGTAAGTTCTTAAATTCATCATTTCCCTTCTTTACACTACTTGTTGCTCACTTATGGCATAGGACCAGGGAGTTATTGAAGAAGCAGAACAGGTAGATCCAGGAAACAGTGGGAGCTAGGCTTGAATGAGGATGTGATTCCTTGGAGGAGAACCAAACAGGGGTTTTGGGTAGTGTTGCCAGCTGGAAGTAAGCACTGAGAGACGAATGGATGTTAAGGATGAAGAAGAGCGGAAATAGATACGTGAGATGGAAGATCAGAGTATTTGATCTTGTATTAGCTGCAGGGCAATGGAGGTTTGTTCATTGTGTTTCTCTTTACCAGGTTGGATAGTATTAGCTACACTATCCTATTTTCTGTATGATGTGCTTGTTGCAGGGTTACATATACAGGTATTGCTGAACTAAAGGTAAAGCTAGTTCAGGTGTTTGTCATGGAGGATCTGGGAGCAGCAAGATTCTTTGGCAAGAGTGTGTTCTAGAGACATGGTAGGTCATTTGTGACTTTGTTTCAGGATGATTGTGTAGAACCGGTTAGCACACCGATGGTTAGACAGTTCATAGAATAGGTGTCTTGATTCACATAATGAGGTTGAGTGCATGGTGTGTACTAAACCTGAGTTTTCCCAAGCAGTGGGAGTTGTCACAAGTTAGGAGCCAATCCGGGAGAGAACCATTGGAGGTCAGTTCAGTGGATTCTTACAGGGACTAGTAGCAGGTGCACATGCTATGCAAGTTCAGGTTTATTTCTACATGGTTGTAGATGTGGATGTGGTAGGTAATTCGGATGACAAGTTTTGCACCACGGATTTTGTGGTGGTTGGTCTTCAAGGATGATTTTGAAGATGGATACATAGCCAAGGTAACAAACTAGACGGTGTACAGGTACATGTACAGGTTGCAGCTGTTTATCTCCAAGTGGGAGATTGTTAGGTTGTGGAGCTAAAAGCTTCAACCTTTGCAAACTGAGGAACAGATGGTTGCTGAGTTCTACAGTAACCGGCGTCGGCATCAGGACCGACATCGGCTGGGACCAGAGCAGAAGGCCACCGGCGACGGCAGGAAGTCGGCCGACGTCGGCAGAACCAGACAAGCAGGGACCGACGTCGGTCGCCTGTGTGTTCCAGAACTGCTCATTTCACGGACAGTTAGTTAAGTGAACAAAGAGTTTGCATGTTGAGACCAGCTAGAGTCTTGTGCTGCGAGGACTATTGTCTAAATTAAGAGTCTAAGTTATTGTTTGAGTTAGGGATCTATTTATAGACCCATTGGCATGTATTGTATAAGGCATGAGATAGAAAGGAAGAGTTCCTTCTAGTTGTAAGATCTGTGAGTTACAGGTTGTTGCAAGCTCATTGGGGATCTACATGTAAGTTTGGTCTTTGAATTGCAAGTTGCAGGTTCATGAGAGATCAGCTTGAAGTGCTATAGAGTGCTTGATGTACCGGCAGGGTTATTACTGACTGGTTGGTGAGGTGAACACCAATTCTGTGTGTGAGTTGGTTGTTGGGACCTTTTTTGTGTAGGAGAGTGTGTGTGAGAAGAATTACTGAACACTTGAGGTGTGGCGAATCTCTGTAAGGTGAAAGAGTGTGGCGGCTCTTTGTTGTATTCTTTTCTGTTAGTGTTAATACAAGATAGTGTATTGTCTCTCATATTCTGTGCTATTGGTGAATTCTAGTTACTTGTGTTTCTGGTTATTTCCGCATATTCAATTGCTTATACTTGGTAATCATACTGTGCTTTTTCTGAGAAGCAAGATCCCAACTAGTGGCATCAGAGCATGTTTGTTGTTCTAGATTCTTGACAGATTATTCATATCTTGGTCCCATGTCATTAAGACATTCTTGCCTTTTGTTTTTTAAACATTTTTTTTCCTGCTTAAATATTGATTGACAATATCTTGATTTCAAGTTAGGTTCATTTATGTTTATCTTTTTCTTTGTCTTTATTTTTTTTGTTTAAATGTAAATTGTTGTAAATCTAGTTTTGGTCATTGTTTTACCATTATCCTTAGTTACATATATTCACATTTGAACTAGCTTAGTGCAGTTGGAATCTTATGTCATTCTAAGTTATTCATACTTATGATGCCTAATTTATTTTTCTATAGCAAGCACTTTATGCTCAAGTCTCAAAGTCTTAATGTCAACATCAGCTCTGATGAATGATTCTCAAGAACACTTTGGAAAACCTAAGATCATGATATAGAATTAAGCATCTAGGTAACATGTATTTCAGGATTCTTTGTATATGCTTAGACATGAATCTCTTCACATACATTGTGAGTCTAATAAATTCTTTGTCATTTTTCATCATTCCTCATTCTATTCTCTCCCAAGCTTGGGTGAACTACATTGGCTTGAAGTTCATATAGAACTTGAGTCCATAAAACTATGGAGGCAATGGTCAATTTCTATTGAGGTCAGCTCGATTATCTCCATTCTTCTTTTCATCTCTATAATCACTTTGTGCATTCTCATATGATTGGTTTTATATGGATTTCTAATCCATTACACCATCGCATATACGTTTGTGTTTGCGTCCTCTAACCTATATTTTAGGTTATATCCTTGAGCTATTTTACTTGAAAATTTCCCATGCTAGGGAACAACATCTAAACCACATCTAAATCAAATCATCTCTATAAGGGAAAAATAATTATTTATTCGTTATCAAGGATCAAAATTTTCCCTACTGGTGCAAAACTATTTTATCACAATCAAATTTGCTCTACCAGAGTACTTATTTATTATCTTTGGAGACCTCATTTTAGTGGTGCTTCCCTTCTTAAAGCAAAACAGTCTCCATTTTCCTCTAATTCCAAGCTCTCCACAATAAATCCCATGATGGCAATATTTAGTGTGCAACTTGTCTAGGGATTGATCAATGTCATAAGCACGCAACTTGTACTCTCAAATTAGGTATGTTTATAATGTGTCGCTTACATTTATAGATTGTATATTTCCCATTCCCCCTATATCTAGGGCTTATTATACCTCTCATTATATTTTTATCATTAATGTTAATCATGTGTGCAAGCATTAGCTCATCTAGATGTGATCTATTTTATGGGTTAATCTCTCACTTTCTCTCTTTTCAAGAGTCAATCTTTCTCTTTCATCCTAGTATGTCCTATTGAGGGGGCATCATGGGTCTGTTCCAATTTCTTGTTGAAAACTCTTTTATTTGAAAATATGTCACTTCACTTGAATGTCTCACTATACCTTCTCAAATAGGGGTAAAATGTAGACATCCAATTCCTAACACCATTTGTGTTGAAATTGTCAATCTTACTCAAATTGCACTCAAATGTGCATTTTAGGTCAAAATCTTAAAAAAATCCTAAATGGTTTGAACTTATCACTTAAAATTTCCATTTTAGGTCAACGTATCCATAAATAGGGCAATGAATTTTATGGGCCAGCTAACTTTGATCAGATCATTTTGAGTCAAAATGACAATTTTACCATTTAGTGCTTTAGATCACTCTTTTCTTCTAATTAATTGGTACACATCACGTACCTTTGTTATTTAGTACTAGAAATATCCTAAATGGGAATATAGCTCTAATACATCTAACATCACCTTCTAGTTCCTCTTTAGTCAAATTATGACCTAGTAATATGACTTTCTAACCATTTTGATTAATTGAGGGCCAATTTTCAAATGATTTCACAAATGTTGATTAACTTTTATTAAGGTTAATTAATCCAAATAAAGAGCTTAAGTGGATTTTCCATGAGAGGTTTTTAATATTTATTTTTGAAAATTGAATCCTATTAACTGCATCATTAGGTGACATCATTTCTTGGGAAGACATCCCTAGGCTGTAAATGCCACAAATATTAGGATTATAGGTCACCCATTCCTAGTTAATGCCTCTTCAATGCCCCTTTTTCCAAGTTCATGATGAATGTAATTATGCATTTAATTTTAAATATTAGGATTATCCATGGCCACACATCTTAATCTTTAGATGGATGGTCATGGTTGATCTTGACCAATCTCAAAAATCTATAAATAGAGAGGCCATGAGCATCATTTATAAGATATTTTGGTGCAAGTTTATTATGCTCAAATATATTCAAAGCTTGAATATTGCAAAGTTATAATGCTAAATTATTTCCACAAGGCTTTGTATTTGATCATAGATTTTGCTTGCAAACTTCATTGATAGGCTAAGTTTAGTGATTTGGAATCAAGAGCCTAGGTTTTATGGAGTGTTATTGAGGTAGTGGAGGATCTTACCACCATTTTTGATAAATAAAAGGATGCTTGATCAAGGGAGAACATGATTTTTAGCCACATGGGTATGGTGAATCCATTTAGGAAGGTAATATGGTGTTTCTTTCTTTCATTTATTTCGTACTATCCTTTGTAATTACCATTGGAATAGATAGGCTTGGTTAGTTAGTTATTTATGCATGTTTAATTCTTTATGGACTAATGTTTGAATAACTTTCTTTGTAATCCTCTCTACATTTGTAACCAAAGTAAATGGAGATAATTTTGGCCACATTTGTGCCTGGTCACTCTAATAGAAATTTAAATCACACCAAAGTGGTGTGCATGGGGGAAAATAGGTCGCATTGGTGACCAATGCACACCAACCACACATTTATGTTAATTTTAAATATGATAAAGTCACTTATATGCCAAATGAGACATAAGACACCATATCTAGTTGTGGCTAGGGTAAATTCATAAAATTTAATGCACATTTTTTATGATCAACTCATATCTCTCTAATTCATGAAAAAATGTGTGATTGTGGAAACGTAAGTTTTATTTTTAACCTTTTACATCCAAAAAATAATTTATATTGATTTGAATTTTGATTAACTCCATTATATGCCAAAACTGACAATAACACCATGTCTAGTTGAAACAATGGCAATTTAAATAATTTATGGTACATGTTTCTTTGTCACCCTAATTCACTTTGAATTCAAGCCAAATTGGTGTTATTATTGTAACATAGGTCACAATGATGACCCACACATATTAAACCACCACTTTATTTTTATTTTAATTGAGATTAAGTTCAGCATGTGACAAAAGACACAAAACATCATGATATCTAGTTATGACAAAGGTAAATATAGATTATTTGGGGTACATATAAGGGTGATCACTAAAATTTTATTTGAAATAAACCCAAAGTGGTATTATTGGGGAAACTTAGGTCACATTGGTGACATACACATATCCAACCACTACTTTATCTATTTTTTACTTTAGATTCTAGGGATTATAGGTCAAAAGCAATCTAGAGAAACTATATTAATTTAAAACCCAAAAATATTATTCCATTCACATGTATACATTCTACCTATTAGCATGAAAACATTCATCCCTTTTTAATTTATATGGTGTACCAAATAAACTATTTCTATAATTTTCATAGAACTTTTGTTGATTACTACCAAGGACATTGATGATATGGTTTGTTCATTATTCTTAGATTTTAACTATTCTACCTTGATCCAATCATTTCAATATAAATAAAATTATTTCCCCACCCCCCCATTCTTTATATAGAGGCATGGAGAAGATGAGGTACAATTTTTCCATTCCACATTGAAGGAATGGTCTATGTATCAATCATTTTCTCTTCTCAGTAATCATTATTATTATTCTCAACAACCATTAGTTTTATTATAAAATAGATTAGATAAATTGATATAATATATTATATTTATGTAATATAATACTATACAACCTAAAAAATAATTGACTCCCTAAGATGGGTATGGGTGTTTATCAATCATTTCTTGATCATAGAAATAATTTTCTCTCTCAATTTTCATCCATTAATTTAGGGTATAAATTGAGTGTGGCCTCATCTATCAATTTTTTGATATATTAGTTATGCCTTACATTAATATAAATTAAAATTTATGTATCAATCAATAGAATGTGGGCATTTGATTTACCCTATATAGATATGTTAATAAAACGTCACCTCAACCCACCTATTTCCCCCCAAATATATATGTGGTTACCTCACCATATATATTTAGGTTTGATCATCAATCAAGTGCCCATCATATATTATGAGACATCTTTCTTGGACCAACTATATATTTTTGATACACACACACAACCTCACATTTCCATGCACAAAAACATAGGGATGACCATTATATATATGCATAGAATGAATATCCACCAATCATGATTGTGCTCATGATTTTATATATGCCCTATCCATATCCCATATAGACAGAAGGGTATAAGGTAAATTATTTTTACATCACTCATGCCTCATTAATTTATGATAAATGTTTTATATTTTATATAAATAAATATATATTAGAGGGTAAACCATTACATACATATGGTCAGTCAATCACTCAATTTTAAAAAAAATGTATGGCCTCTATCTATATATGGAAACTAGGTCACCCCTATTTATATCTAGGGAGTATTAGCCCCCTATATATAGAGAGAGACTTAATTAATTTATTATATTAATCAAAGATTCGTGTGTGTGTGTGTGTGTGTGTGTGTGTGTGTGTGTGTGTGTGTGTGTGTGTGTGTGTGTGTCCCCATCTATCCCTATCTATATCTAAGGAGGGAAAGGAATGCATAGGGTTTATACCTAAAGTTTTTAGTTCATGGGCCTAACAAGTTGACCAATTACTCCACCCCACTTTGTCATATATGTGTATGGCCACAATGAATCAATTTCATATCCATATCCCATATTTACATAGATCAAGTCCTCATGAAGTGAATGAATAAATCTAATTAATATTTCATAAATAATATTATCAGATCATTTGATTGTAACAAATAGAAATGAATGATATGGTTTCACCATCTTTCATCAATGAATAATGACACAATCATGTGACCATGCCCTGCTATATAGATATAATGTATCATTAGCATTGGCATAATTTATTATTTAATTAACATAATATGTATTAGAACCCCTACCCCACATACAGATATTATATACATACATACATACATACACACACACACACACACACACACACATATATATATATATAGGGTCCAGGGTCTATCAATTTTATCAGTTATATTTTGTTCACCCTATCCATTGAAAAACTATAACAATGCTTTAAATTTTTTTACTAATGATCAATGATATGAAATTTTGTATGTAGTATGTATGGTATGACCAAAGATACCCAATGTACACTATGATTAACATGGAATTAATTAATTTTGTGATGTCATATATATATATATATATATATATATATATATATATATATATATATATATATATATATATATATATATATATATATATATATATATATATATATATATATATATATATATATATGACATCACAAAATTAATTAATTCCATGTTAATCATAGTGTACATTGGGTATCTTTGGCCATACCATACATACTACATACAAAATTTCATATCATTGATCATTAGTAAAAAATTTTAAAGCATTGTTATAGTTTTTCAATGGATAGGGTGAACAAAATATAACTGATATGGTATGACCAAAGATACCCAATGTACACTATGATTAACATGGAATTAATTAATTTTGTGATGTCATATATATATATATATATATATATATATATATATATATATATATATATATATATATATATATATATATATATATATATATAAGGGGTTCAATATCTTGTGTTTATTGTTGATTTACACTTTGGAAATATCATATCCCTATAGTTTATATAATAATCAATATTGTTTTTGTGTGTTGATTTTGTCCTATATTCTACAGTCTCAAGTTAAAATGACATAAAATGGTGGTTAGATATGTGTAGGTCACAATGTGACCCATGTTACTCCAATTGTACCACTTTGTCTTGATTTCTAAAATGAATTTAAGTGATCACACACATATGTTCCCTAAATAATTTTAATTTGTATTGGTCAAAAATGGATATGGTTATGTTGTGTATATTTTTTCATGAGGTAATTAATCACATTGATGCTCCTCTCACATAAATATAAAACATATGTTACCCCATTCACACCAGTTTGGCTTAAATTTTGAGTAAAATAAGGTGTTCATGCACAAATGTGCTCTTTTTATTTAATTTTGACTAATAAAAAGTGGTTATAGTGTTGTCGTGTCACTTTTTATTTATAAATGACCCAATCAAAAGTAAATGGGATTAAAGGGGTGGTTGGGTAAGTAAAGGTCACCAATGAAGCTAGTGTTTCCCTAGTTACACCATGTTGGCCTAGATTCTAAGTGGATTGTGTATACATAATATGTATAAAATTTATCATTTATTGATAATTTATCTCTCACAGGAACCTCTTGAGTTTTTATCTCTCTATGTACATGCCTTGAAGGATACACCCAAAAATGGGTGGTAAAGTAGTTTGAGGCCTAATGGTAACTTTTTATTAAAACTAGGTTATTTTTATTGCCCTCATCAACTAACATTATGGAAGGGTTAATACTTATCAATTTATATAAATAAAAGTCACATTTAAAGCCAATAGGGAGTAACATTAATTTTTTCATTATTATAACTTTTAATTCTGCTACATCTACATTTTAGGAGATATTACTTAAGGTTTTTCCTCAGAGGGAAGATAACTAATCCTATGGGAAGTATTGGATTCAAAATATGAGTATGTTGACCTAAATTTTATTTATATATTGTAATATTTTTAAGGACAAAATAACCTCCTTCAAATCACCATTGGCCAAGGGGGATATTGAGACACACCAATTTTTTGCAAAGGTATATATATATAAATTTTGCTATTTCATTTGATAGATAGATATTGCATAAAGTAATAGGTTTTAAATGTATAACTCACTTATATTAACTATATGTTTAATCTTAATATAATTATATGGTATTATTTTCTTTCCATATTCCACCTTAGGTGATCTGGGCCCCTATTTTCCTACTATGACCTCTAATGACAATTTTTGTTCTATTGAATTTGATTATGATAAAATTTTATGAATTATCAATAATTGAATGCAAATAAAGTCAATTATCACTGTAAAGATGCTCACAAAAATCGATTTTGCCAAACCTAATATAACATCTTTGGATGATAAAATAATTAAAGATACTAACACTTCTCAACCCTCATCTTCAAAACTATCCATGAGTGATTATCCATCTCCACTAGTGAACCTTAGATATTTAAAAAACTTACCTTACCCAATCAACCTATGCCTCATGCTCATTCTTTTTCTAAAGCCAATTGGAATTTATTAGATGAACTTAATTTTGTGCCTTTAAAAATTTCTATTATGGAATTAGTAATAACTTTTCCTTATCATTACAATTTCATTATGAAAACATCTACAAGACATAAAACAACCATTATTTAATGAGTCTAACATACCTCTTGATGCTCCTCAACCTGTATAAGTACATTCTATAGACATAATCCCATCTACGAGACCCTCCATAGAATTTATAAAAGAAGATATGATAAGTGATGAAATTTTATTTCAATCCAATGAAACATCTTTTTCAATAAAATTGGTATAAATAACATTGTAATTATAAATTCATTAGTTTATAAAGGATATAGTATCAATGCTATTTATCTTTTGCTAATTTAAAAAATTAGATATTCTAAAGAAAATGTTAAACAAATTCAACTCGTATGTCACAAATTTGATAAAACCAATAAGAAACCACTTGGATGCATTTGGATACCTCTTACCTTTAAACCTAAGATAATTCATGCAAATATCATGGTCTTGGATCATCCCTTATCTTATAACATGAATTTAGGTCATCCTTGGACTCATTACGTGTGATTTATTACATAATTTGGAATCTAATGTATCAAATTCATACAAAATGGGAAGTGTTACAAATGTGAGGTTAATATTAACCCTTGGAGTATCCAACTTACAAATCCAAAATATTGATATCATATTCCTACTATTTATCACATTAATAGTCCTCCTTTTCTTAAATTTATTAATATTTATTTGGGTCTACATGTAACTCTCATAGATTGGGATGATGAAAAACCCAATGAATTACAAGTCATTTACAATAACGCTTAATTAAATGCCTATATCACAAAATGGATTCATTTTCCTCTTCATCCATGAGATAAAACCATTTTATTAATATATGATGCTATGAATATCCCTTCCCCATACAATGTACATAAAATCCTCTTACATAAAGGATGATTTCACTTGCAACAAATGTGGGGTGGCCAAAGTATTTCAATATCCTTTATCCATGTCTCTTCATGATTTTGTAACATGGGTATCTCCACTATAGAATGTTGGTAATGAAATAATTACATCTTTTGTATCTCCATCCTATGATTATACTTACATTATGTCAAAAATCAAGTCATGAGATTTAGATGTCCTAAATTATAAAAAATTAGAAAATCATGTATTTAATCATGATGTTCATGCCATTCAATATCCTCTAATAGAGAATCAAAACTTGAAGGCTATGTACCACTTACCAGTGCACCTTTGAAAGATAATCCATAGTTGATCTAAGAATTGACAAATTTTATATAATCCAAACTACAATCCCTACTTGAATTTATCAAATTGATCTAGTAACACAAGATCCATTACCTTAATTGATCTTATTATACAAACCAATTATTTACCTCTTATACATAATTTAATCACCATAATGAGAATGATTGTTTGAATACCTTGATAATAAATTGTATTTAACCATATCATACTTATACTCATAAAATTACCCTGGTTTCACAAGCTACATCCATTTGATAAATGCATTCTGAGTTTTATAATAAAAAAAATCAAATATTGGATTTTAAAGTGGATGTTGAATACTATGTTCCCTTACCCATTATCCCTACTGAATAACCTATTTTAGAGTTAATTCAGAATCATTAACCTTAAATACCTTTCCAACATCTTAAGTTTGATCATTTTTAGTAAAATATTTATTGTTTGAATAATTTTATCTCTAGTATCAATCATAAAACACATCTTGTTCCCTTGATTCCTCATCTTCCCTATCATTTCCAAGAAATAAATTCTATGTTTATTGAGTGAAATTATTCAATTAATTATTAAATCACTACTATCCCTCGATATTTTCTAGTTTCTAAAGAATTTCTTCTAACCAAAAATGATAAATTTAGTAATTTTTTTGGTAAATATAATGAAGTTTTCCCATGATCCTTTGAATACTTACCTAATATTGATTCTAGTATTATGGTCCATAATATTATTCCCTATCCTAATGAAAAACTTGTGTATCAAAACAAACCTAAATTTCTTCCAAATATGTCTACCTTATGTCATAAATATATCATCAAGATCTTAAACATTAAATTTATCAAACCTGTAGATTAATCTGAATGGGTTTCCAACATTATTCCTGTACCATAAATATTTAGCATGATTTTTCATATCTGTATATAATTTTTCAATCTTAAATTAGTGTGTTCCAAATATAACTTTTTTTACCATCAATCAATGCCATTATTGATTCCATTACTAGCTATGCACTTTTATCTCTCATGGACATTTTTTCAAGATATAAACAAATTCATATCACTCCTAAAGATCAGCATAAAACTAATTTTAAAACATAGTGGGGGATCTATTGTTATGTTAAAATGATTTTTTATCTTACAAATGCAATTTCCAATTATTAACATGTAATGAACCATATATTTCATGATCTCATACATAAAATAGTTGAAACCTGTGTAGAAGACCTCATAAATAAATCAAAACATTGTGAAAGTAATATTAATGATCTCGATATCATTTTTTATCATCTCATCAAATATAAAGTTTAACACAATCCTTAAAAAGTGTTTTCATTGTCACATCTATAAAAAATTATGATTTTTAGTTTTTTTATGTGGTATTGATGTATACCCTGTTAAAATTAAAGCCATTTTTAGCATGCCTATTCCTCATTCTATTATAGACATACAAACATACCTTGGTAAACTTGGGGAAATATGATGATTTGTTCCTAAGAAGGATTACCATATTAAGTTAATTCCCTTCTCAAGAAACATATAGCTCTATAATAGATTTTCTTATGTCAATAATCAATTGATATCATGAAATAATCCCTCTTGCATCCTCCCAATATTAAACACCCTTCTAATGATTGACCTCTAATCTTGTACACTTCTTAAACCCCCATATCAATTGGGGTAAGGGTTTCCCAATAGGATGAAATAGGTTTTTAATATTCCATATATTTTATTAGTTATTCTCTCATATACTATGATGCATACTATACCAAATTTGAATGTGACTGCCTTGCCATTTACTTCACTACTAAAAAACTTTATCACTACATGTTTTATCAAACAACTTATGTCATCATCCATTGTGATCCTATTTTTCATTTTTTATATAAATATTTATTACTTGGTGATATAATCGAGAAATGGATGATTCTCTTTATGTTATTTTATTTGTAAATTATTACACAAAAAATAGTTAAAGGCCATGTAATTTATAATAAAATTTATGATGATCCTATACCAACCACTAATCATCTTCAAGATATTATTCTTAATGAACAAGTTCTATACATTTAAGTTATTAATCAAAATATTTCACTTAAGTATTATTTCAATAAAAATTATAGCTGACCTCAAAATAAATAATCCTGATGAACTAAAAACCTCCATTTTGAAACAAAAATTCAAATCCATCATCAAAGAATTACTTAAATTTTAAATTGACTTGCATGAATATACTTAGATAGTCCATTTTGATGTTTCTAAATGTCTTCAAGGAGCTAGGGAATTATATATCTTAGTTGATCCTCACTGAAAAATATTACCTCTTACTTTCTTATTAAATTTTGATGTTACTAATAACATGGTTAAGTATGAAGATATCATCTTAGGAATTCAAGCCCCTATTGATACATACATCCATTATATACATGATTTAGATTATTCACAACTCATTTGTGATCAATTCAATGGTGACTATCAATTCAAAATTGAAAATATTATCACTTATCACCAAATTTACACCACTCTTGCTAAATAATTCAAATCCTTTGGTATCAAACCAATTTCATGAGAGAATAATGTCATATCTGAACTACTTACTTCATCTACTTATATTTTAACCCTCATCAATCTATTCATGATTCATAATTTATCTTCAACATATGAAAATCACCATCTTCATTACCAACCAAAAATGATTATCTTATCTATAATATTAAGGAAGTCACTATCAGAGAAAATCCCATGGTACAATAATATCATCCAATTTATCGATAACCACACTAACCCTACTGACACTGATTCTCATGAAAATACCATAATTCTTAAAAAAATGTTATAAAAATGTTTTACAATATGATTTTTTATATTATCATAATTTAAAATATACCTTTCATTGTAGTGTCACCCAAGATAAAGTTCCTTATCTTATTGAACAAACACAAGGGTGAATTTTTATTAGTCATTATAACATACACACTAAAACCCACAAATGCCTATGCATGGGATAATTTTGGTCCACACTTAAAAACTACACTATCACATTCACTAAAAAGTTCAATCCCTACCAACTAGATGATGATCTTGTTCACTCTCCTTTTTTCAATATTTGAACATTAGAATCTCCTTGTTCATTTTCCATGTGAATATTATATCTCATTAGATAATTACCTCACTCTCAAGATGGTCATGTATTAATTATCATGGAAACTAAGTATTTCAATAAGTGGGTTGAAGAAATGCCTCTTGATAATGTCACAAGTATCACTATATCCAAATTCATACTTAATCAAATCATCTATTGATTTTGAATCCCTTCACAATTATCTCTGAAATTGACAAGAATTTCAAAAATAAGGATATGAAATGGTAATGTTATAAATTCAAAATCACAAAAATTATCCACACATTATCATCCTCAATGTAGTTTCCAAGAAAAGGTCATTAAAATATTTATTAATTCAATATTACTAAAATTTTTCAATATTCTCACTTTGACTAGCATCTTAAACTTTATCTTGCACTTTGGATTTATCAGAGCAAATTTTTTATTTTTTTGGGGAAACACCATTTTCATTAATATACATCTCTTAATATATCTTACCATTATAACTTTATGTATCATACTTATGAATATCTCTTTACGTAATTATCCCAGATGAATTAATTTGTGAGGCCCATCTTCATAATCAATGCCTTCTTAATGAGTGTTGTATGGGTGTTTTGAAACATAGCCACCAACACAAAGCTTGGATTGGCAAACAAAATAATAAAAAGGATAAATTTTTTACCTTTTATATTATATATTTAGTCCTTAAATTAGACTATACCCATGACAAAGAGGGAAAGTATGCCCAAAAATTGTCGGGGCCTTACCTTGTTTAAGACATTCTTTGTTGTAGTACCAAAAAATTACAAACTAATAAAGGACACATTTTTAAATAACTCACTAATGCTTAATTTTTAAATAAATATTCAAATTAAATTTTTCATTTATAATATTATTATGTATTTCATATATTTATAGACATCATGATGCTAAAACTTCTTGTAGGCTCGTTAAAGCATACCAAATTTTAGCATTGAGTCAATTTCAATAGTTGTAATTGCTATCATTGGTCCGTTGCTCTATCTAAATTTCATAAATTATAAATTTCATGAGTTTTCATCATAATACCATAGGTATCAACCATCCCTAAAAATATTTTCTTTTTATTTTTCATTTCATCATTCAACACTCAAATCCCCTTCATTTCATTAATTTATAGTTTTGTAAACTTAATTAATTTTTACACCTAATTGGGTTTTATTTTATGAGTTGCAGGATAAGACCTTTATTAGTACTAGGACTTCCTCATAAAACACTCTTATTTACTATATATAACATTAATTATTAAACCTATTTCATTTGCCTTTTCATGAGTTTTCTTATAAGACCTTGGATAAGACTAGGATTTCCTCCCAAATCTTCAAATTTATAAACAACATTTTTGTGTAATCATAGATAATGTGTCTTCCATAAAAAAAAAGCAAATGGTAAATAATTATGTCTTGATACTCTTAAATTTATTCATATTCTTTTATGGTCACAACTCCAAAAAATCTAATGTTGTGTCTTCACTCACAACACTATTCCTTAAGATGATGATTCATATTTAATTATCATTATACCATGTTAAAAATACACATTTTTATGATTTAAGGTAGCTAATCATTCCTTATTCACTTCCATACTCTCTCTTATTTAATTTCACTATAGGCACCCCAAGTTCATTTATAAGATACAACTCTTCTCTAATGTGCAAGTACAAGAGTCTTATACACCATACACTTTAATTTCTTTTACCTAGCCACCAAGGTTAAGTTCTCCATTGTTAGTCTTTTCTAACACCCATGTTTGGTTTTCTAGATTTGTATGGAGGAGTAATAGACAAAATCTTAAAAAAATAAAATATAAAATATTGACACAAAATACAATGGTCATAAAGAAATAATAAATATTTAAAATTCAAAATCACACCAAAAGACATGATTATTATTAGGTACATCTCATATCCTAATTGAATATAAAATTTGACTCGTGGACTCATTATAGATCTAAGATTCATTGGGGTGAGGTAAGCTAGTAAACTAGTGCATGAGGTCTCATACTTTTAAAAATATATTTATCATGCCACCTCATTTATCATGCAAGTACCCAATATTCATAGTACACTGATGGATCTATAAAGGATCCTTAGGAACAGGGATTATTTTTTGGGAAGTTAGGTCCATTTTAATTTTTATTTCATATATAGCCTTCATGTGATGATATTTATACTTCACTTATTAACAAAAAATTTCATGGATAGGGTGATTTCTCTAGTGTCCTTAATGTTTAAAGCCTCTATGTCTTGCTAATTTTTTTGAGTGTCTTGTTTTAGTTAAGTATTATACTTTCACCTTGATTCCACCTTCATTCTCCTACTAGCCATTTAATTTTTCCCCTTGACAAGAAAGTTTTTTTCTAAATCTTTTTAAAAAATTATCTCTACCCTATTCTTCATCTCTTTCAGATATGATCATAATATGATTGTTTTATTTCATCCATCATTATGATTTAAGATATATCTTTGAGTTGTTATAAAATAATGTCTAAATCATTGACTCATATTTCTCATATTTAACTTTATTATTTACATTTTTTTTAGGACATTTCATTCAATTTATATTTTCATGACTTTATATTTTTCTATTATTTCTTGAATATGGATTATTACTATTATTTCCTCAATGTTGTTCACATTATTTATATTTTTACATTTTTTTTTGAGTATTGATTGTTATTTATCTTATATTGATTTTAGTTCCACTATTTTATTTCTATGTCCTTAGTTTTATCTAGGTGTTAATTTTATTAATTATGATGCATGTTATGTTTGTTGGTCATTTAGTAACCTTAGATTTTTATTTACCCAGTTTTTACCTATTTTAGTCATTTTCCTTTATCTTTAGGTTATAATATAGCATTTGTCATCCTACCTTACTAGTCTTCCAAGTGACTTGTTCAACTATGAAAACTATCACTAAATTTTATTTTCCTATGATTGTTTTTAATCTTTACCCTTGTATCCTTAGGGTTTTTCCATGTTAATTAATTCTCCCTCCATGATAAAGACTAAAAATATAGTAGACAACCATTCAATCATAAAGGTAAGTCAAGGAATGTATATGGTACTTTCAATTATTTCTAATAGAAATTGATTGTCATTCAGTTTATACACTTTACTATAATTTGTTATCTCAATTTTGTGTGTTTATATTTTCTTTCTCAAATAACCATCCCATGTTATACCTCATGACATGTGATGATATTTGAGTGGGGTATATATATACACATAAAATATTTAAATTTTATCATTTAATAATGCTTTCTACCTTGAAGCAACCTATCAAATTTATATCTCTATGAGTGTATACCTTAAAGGGTGTATCAAGAAATGGGTGGCGACGCCATTATTGCTTATCAAGATTTTTTTAACTCTATTTATTAATTAAACCCATTAATAACATGTTTATCCAACTTCCCAAGAAAAAAAATCATTTAAACATTTCCATGAGAAATATTCATTTTAAATAGCCCCTAACTAATCAAATACCCTATTTTACTACTAATTTGGTTGATTTTATCTTGTTATAAAAGTCAAAGGACTTGTTAAAAAACTAATTTGGTTAAGATGACATAGTTTGATTCCTAATGATAACATTTTATTAAAACTGGGTCATGGTGGCCAAATTTATCAAATAAGATTAGGGAAAGGTTATAACTTATCCATTGATATAAATAAAAGACTCATTTGAATAAAATAGGGATGAACATTCATTTTTTGTATTATTACATCTCTCAATTCTATTACATCTACATTTGAAGGAGGCATTGCTTAGGGTTTTGTCTTGGAAGGATGATAACTTGACTTGTGGAAGTCTTAGATGAAAATTAGGAGTGTTTTATACCAAAAATTATTTTTATAGTATGATCATTAAAAATTAAAAAAAACCTGATTCAAATCTCCATTGAATAAGGGAGAGATTTAAATTTGATAGAGTTAGCCAAAGATAAGTATCCCTAAATTTTTTGTTTTATTTGATAGATAGATATTTTACAAAGTAATAAGTTTTGAATATATAAATCCTTGATTAGCTTACCTCTATACTTAAACTTGGTATAAATATAGTGTCTTATTTTATTTCCATCTTCCACCATAGGTGATCTAAGCTCACATTTTATTACCATGATCCCTTGACTATTTGTTTGTGTTAAACCATACCCATTTGTGCCCCAAGATTTGGTGAGCACTAGATTAATTTCAATTTATGTATTACAAGGCCTAACTAGGTTTATTTATTTAGTGTTACTTTATTATAGGTTTTATAACCCTCTCCTTTATTATTTTGTGATAATAAATCCCTTGGTTAGGCTTAGAGGTTCCAATATGGTTATTCACCAAATATAAAAATTATCACAGTGGATGTTGTTTGATTACCTTATCTGAGATTAGATTTACTAAGTATGTTAAGTTTGTATATGGAATCTCACTTATTTCCAAATATTTATTGCATTTTTTAACAAATAATAAGGAGACCGTACTTGGTTGTATCATGTACATGAATGATGAAATTTACCACATGCTAATACAAAAGCTTAATTCTTTACATTTTATACCTACTTGCATACTATGGGATGATATTAAGATAGTCATTTTTAAACATAGTAAGATACCTCTCCTTCAAAGTAAAGTTTACTTGTCTTTAATACAAGGTTTCATCTCTTGTTTTTCTATCTCTCATATGGATTTTTTGTTTTTAACTTTCTCATGATAAACACATTATAAATGTCATAGCACATGCCAAAGTTTCTTATGCATTCATGCATAAATTCATGCTTTCTATCCCTTGATTTATATCTATCATATGGAAATGTTTTCAAGTTTATCATGTTAAACACATTAGAAATGTCATAACACATGACAAAGTTTCTTATGCATTCATGCACAAATTCAAGCTTTCCTATCCCAATTTTTCTATCTCTCATGTAGAATTTTATGTTTATATATATATATATATATATATATATATATATATATATATATATATATATATATATATATATATATATATATATATTATATATATATATATATATATATATATATATATCTTAATCTATTGCATACATATTTGGGTGGTATTTCACAAATATACCAAAAATTATTTAGATTTTTCTTGGCCACATGGATATGGTCTTGTTATGTTAATTTTAGCTTATAATATACCTAATTGTATGTAAAATAAACATACATGAGTGTTTGGGTGTGTGTAAATTACCAATATGACATAAATTGCCCAAATCATATATATATATATATATATATATATATATATATATATATATCTCTCTCTATATATATATATATATACATATATATCTTAATCTATTGCAACATATATATCTTAATCTATTGCATACATATTTGGGTGGTCTTTCACAAATATACCAAAAATTATTTAGATTTTTCTTGGCCACATGGATATGGTCTTGTTATGTTAATTTTAGCTTATAATATACCTAATTGTATGTAAAATAAACATACATGAGTGTTTGGGTGTGTGTAAATTACCAATATGACATAAATTGCCCAAATTCACACCAATTTTGCCTTAATTTTAAGTGGATAATGCATGACTTTATCCCAAATTGTTTCTGTTTTGCCTCATCACAAATGGATATGGTGTTTTGTTTATTTTATCCTATAACCCATGAACTTTAAATTAAAAAATACATTAAATGGTGGTTTTATGTTTGTGGGTCATCAATGTGATCTATGTTTTTATAACCACAACACTTTGTTTTTTAATTTAAAGTGAATTAGGGTGACTATGCATATATGTGCCCAAACATTTTCAACATTTTCATGGCCACAAGTAGATATGGTGTTGTTATGTCACTTTTGGCAATAATGGAGCTAATTATAATTTAAATCGGCATAAGTTATTGGTTGGATGTGTAAGGGTCAAAATGTGACTTAATTTTATACAATCACACATTTTTTAATAGAATTTGAATAGAAATGTGGTGGTGATAAACAAATTTGCCTAAAATAGTTTGTGTTTACCTTGGTAATAAGTGGATATGATGTTTTTATGTCACTTATATCCTATAAGGGACCTAATTGTAATGAAAATTAGTATGAAGGGGTGGTTGGGTGTGCATGGGTCACCAATGCAAACTATGTTTCCCCATAGACAACCACTTTGGTATGACTAAAAATTAAATTGGATTGAACACACTTAAATATTCCCTAAATTATATCTATTTACACTAGTCACAAATTATGATGTTGTTGTCGTGTCATTTTTAGAATAAAATGGACCTAAATCTTAAGTAAAATTTGAATAAATGAGTGGTTGGGTGTGCAATAGTTTGTAAACATTTATTTTTATAAAATAATAACTCTTTTAAATTTCAAAAATAAATCTATAAGGCCACAAAACTTAATAAATTACTATTTTTTTACCCAAAAAGACATCAATTTCAAAATTTATGCCCTAAAATTCCTAGGTCAAATACTAAAATCTTTAAAATGACTAAGTATAAACCAAATTGGATTTTGAAAAATTATCTACCAAATCATAAGTGGTGCATATATAAGACCAAATATAAAATATTTTGAGTGAATCTAATGTATTTT
Source organism: Torreya grandis (assembly GCA_037957365.1). Classification (NCBI taxonomy): domain Eukaryota; kingdom Viridiplantae; phylum Streptophyta; class Pinopsida; order Cupressales; family Taxaceae; genus Torreya; species Torreya grandis. The sequence goes on from JARHVA010004252.1 coordinate 606,591, forward strand.
AATTACTAAAAATAAATATAATTTGATTAAAAATGTAACAATGTAAATGTCAATAGATACATAACAATTATTCTACTAATCCCCCAACCCACTTCCACCACCTTTTAATTCCTCCACATTTTTAAATTATAAGAAATGATACATGCATCTCTTAGGAATTATAGGCACACATTATAGAGCTTACATGCTTTGTTATGTGTTATTCCAATAACATGCCTTTTTTACTCAAAAATGGCTTGGATTCTTGAGTTTGAGTCTTGGACCTATAAACATATAATTGATCCATGTAGTTTGAAAATAGTAAAATACAAATTTTTGTCATCATAAACACTATGAATTTCATCGATAAATTTTTAAAAAATTACTAATATGTCGAGCACACTCTCTTCTTTCCAATTATATGTTTATTTAATTTTTTGACTATTTTAAGGTTTCTATCTATGTTGATTTATATGTATGTCTTTTTCAGGCCATTATATCATGAAATTATACATGTATACATATGTTTATGTTTTTTTCCATTTATTAAAATATAGATAACAATTTTTATAGTCACAAACAAGGCCAACTTCTACACACATTCAATATTTTTTTTGAGGTAGTTAGGGGGCTTTCATGACTAAGCTATCAATGTTTTTTATTTTTAGGATATATTAACTTGTAACAAGAAATAAATAAAATTATATTTATTAAATAAAATTAAAAAAATATATTCCAAAAATTATATGACCTTATGTAAAATTCCACCAAAGGATTTAAAATAATACTAAATGATGCTCCTAGGAGGGCCACATGACCAACTATTTAATCAATGTTTATAAATAAAATAGGAGTTCATATTATAGTTTTATGTGTTTTTAAATACTTATACTTGTCCAATTTTTATAATAACTATAATTTTAGAAAATAAACATGAAATTATACAATGCATGTTCCTATATCATCTTCAAATTTTGAGTGTGGCCATCTCAAATAATCTATAAAAGTTAAGGTTTCTTATTTTTTTGAAAAAAAACATGACCATGTGTAGGCCTCTTTTATTTTTAAACTTCTTGAACTTAACCCACCATTGGTCTGACACAATTTTTTAATCCATATATATATAATTAAATAAAATGGGATATCATAACCTCAAAGGGGTCATTCACCATAACACTAGTAAATAAACATCCAAACTAAATTTGTATGCCTAAGTATTGAGAAAACATGAAACAAGAGTTAATAATACCACTCTAACATAATAATTAATTCGTTAAGTTGATGATCCCATTATCTTGGTTCTAATATGACACAAAAGTCCCATTTTTTCCTCTCTAACAAATATCAACATATAATTCCAATGGACAGTCATTGCATTATCCAGATACAAAATAAGGAATAACTCACTATATAAATGGTACAAGGACCATTCACCATAAGGATAGGTGATGCAGGAGCATATACAATATCTTAATGGAGTACAAGTTGAGGTCATCAAACATACAAGTTCAAATTATGTTCTAGTGTGAATTTGAATTCAAAGTCAAATTCTTGTTTTCCCCTCCAAATTATGTTTAAATTTCAAACCTTTACCTTGAGAGTAAATGTAATTGTCAAAATTGAAAAGTTAAAAGGTAAAATTAGTTAAGAGAGGAATACCCACATTATAATCCAACATTGTCTTGTGGAGAAAATAAAGAAGATGGTTGAAATCCTCCAACCATAGGATATTAGTTTGTTAGATAATCTTTCATAATTAGCATTTTGGTTTAGAAAATCTCTCTTGTTTATTTATCTTAGAGCCAAGTTGGGTGTAGGAGATAGGAGACTAGATTAATATATATATTATGTTGTAATTAATTCAAGTAATTAATGTATAGAATAGAGGAGAGAGAGAGAGAGAGAGAGAGAGAGAGAGAGAGAGAGAGAGAGAGAGAGAGAGAGAGAGAGAGAGAGAGAGAGAGAGAGAGAGGATAACTAAGAATGTAGGAATGCAAGAATGTAAGAGGACGAGTGAAGGTTAGATGTGAGCAAAGGAAAAAAGAGTGGATGTGTCAAATAAAGATTTGTATACATTGATATTAGTTCATGCATTGATTTATAAGTATCCTTGTTTGTATAATAAATAATTATGTTGATTTATCATGTTAAATGTTATGCATACAATGATCTCATTTGTAGAATTTTGGTCTAGACAGTGGTAAGGATATATAGGCATGTATGTGTATCTTCTATAAAGAATAAGTAAGTAACGATCCTATTGTATCATAAAATATTCATGAGGGACCTTTAGATACATGTTAATAATCAGTTGGAAATTTTAATTTATGACTAAGAGGTTTAAAGCTCTTGAAATGTGTAAAGGGGTAATGAACAGGTATTGAGAAGGGGTTTTGAACAAACACAATCCATTATTCAACAATAGATCTACATGAAATTTAATGCATGAAAGTTATAGGAATATGGAAAACAATCCTTGAGGTAATTAATAACTCAAATAATGAAGGAGTGGACTTCAGAAACCCTCATATGCCTTAAAGATCATAAAATGCTTACTCTCAGCCTATAGGTGATATTCTATAGGTATGTGCATAGAAATTGGGATGTTTTGAGTAATAAATGGAGTAAAAATAATATTTTTTAATATTTATATTAATTTTGAAGTTAATTATATCATTTACATGCTTTAACACTATTTGAAGGCCTATTGAATAAAGGATTTGTGAAGAAAACCTAAGAAACCCTGCTCACTATCATAAAAACATAGTCAAGACATACTAAACTTACCTTGTTTGGAATGCATAAAAGGTTAGTAAGGATTTATTTATGATTGGTAAATGTGGAATACATTTATATAGGCATAAAAAACTAAGTTATATCCTTTTAAACCCCTTTGAACACACACAGTTGAAATATGTGTGCTCTCGGCCCTATACAGACCTAAAAAGCCTTAGAACTAGGGTTTTGATGGTTTAGTGAGATTACACCATTTAAAATTTCTTGAAAATTTGTCATATTTTCCTTATATATGTTCCCAAAATATTATATGTAGTTTCATGTTGGTACAGTATAGGTAAGTATGGAAATATTCCATTACAAGTGAATCCTAGGTGAATGCATGCAAAAGAGAATAGGCATATGTGAGAAAAGTGATTTTGTCCAAAGTATAGGTAAAATAAATTATTTTTTAACTTATAAGTTCCTAATGGGTATGTATAAATCTATTTTTTTGGATATAAAATTCTTACTTTGATCAGGGTAAGGATCTTGGCATGAAAGGAGGGCTAATTGGAACACGGCTTATAAAGGGAAGTACAAATACATAAAAATGAACCTCATTTGATTATTAGGTATATTACATAAGAGATTAATGGGTTTCCAAAAATATCTTCACATTCATGTTTTATCTAACCTATTATAAATTATGGTCAATAAATAGAGAAAAAGTGCTACAAGGAAGATGCAGAAGCTAACAGGTAATTTGAGAATCCTAAGCCTTCTACCAAAGGATTAATGATCTTGATGGGTTTGTATATTTATGTTAAGGGGTATTAAATGTGTTATATATATTAGATAAAAAAAATAAGGTGTATTTCATAAGGGATGTTTTGAATCCACAAACAAGGAAAAAGAGGAGGTGTGTGTGGGATACATCAAATTTGGTATTAGAGCTTCAAGCTATTGGGAATATGGTAATTTGTTGATTATAATGTTGAAGTAAGATGATAATGATTATTTATAGTATTTATAAAATGTATTGATAGGACAAAGGACCAAAATACATCAACTTTGGTATCAGAGCTTGAAGCTCTTGGGAAGATGGTAATTTGTTGATGATAATGTTGAAGTAAGATGATAATGATTATTTATAGGATTTATAAAATGGATCAATAAGAAAAGGTAAAAAATAATAGGGTGTAAAATACCTAAGTGAAGATCTGAAGGGATTAAGAGACCAAGGTGGAAAAGACTTGGGTGAAGATCTCAGAGATGGAAAGCATGAGGTTGGTTTGACAAGGTGAAAAAGAGTTGTTAAAGGAATAGGTCCAAGTAAGGAATATGTTAAATAGTAAATAAAATGAGTGAATAAAGAGATGGAAGTGTTACTAAGAAGAATGCAAAGCAACAGAGTATATAAGAGTAGTAAGGAGAAGACAAGCATCCAAAAGAAGAGAGGTATGACTAGTATTGAAATTTATAAAGATATTTATAGTTTAAGGAGAGATTTATCTAAGTTTGTAGATAAATATAAGTCTTGAATGAATTTTAATAGACAATAATAGGTATGGCCAATGAGGAAGAGGTTGAAGTGGCCAATATATTTTCTAATGAAGAGGAAAATAAGGCGAAAGGATATTTCCAAGAAAAGTGAAGCCCATATAGGCTTGAAGAGTATGAATAGGCTTCCAAGTGAGAAACCATAAGAGGAAGAGGTTGTGAATAAGGTTATCCACTATGAGAACAAGAGAAGAGAAGAAAGAGAAGATGAAGTGTTAGGGAGAGAACTTGAGAAGATGGGAGTGTTGATGAAGAGAAAACTCATAGGGACATGTTGGTCTCTTGTTTTTATATTTAAAATTGTAGTTAAATGGGTAATTGTATGTATGAGCAGCCAAATAAAGTCAAAATAAAGTCCTTGAAGAGTGAGAATATTGGTACAAGATAAGACACCAAGCACACAAGTGAATGTGAAAAAGAGAAGGAAGAGTTTGTTGATGTTGATAAGGAAGAAGAAATGCATTTTTTAATGCATAAGGAAGGTATTGAGGACCCAATAAAATAAATATTAGAGATGGAATAGGAAGATGAATTTCATGATGTCATTAAATACCAATAAGAAACAAGAGAATAGCTAAACACAAAGGAGGAGAAACATTGCTCCATAGATCAGTTTGACAATGAGGTAAATGAGTGTTTAGGACTTGATTATGATTGATATTATGAGAAAAAGGTTGCTGATGTGAAGGTGAGTAAAGTGAAAATAAGATTAAAACCATTGTAAATAGCTCAAGGACATATTTATGTGGTGCCTAAGTGGATGGTGAAGCACACACCCAAGGAACAAGTAAGTAAACATGTGAGTTTACCTTATAAGATTTATTTTCCTCATATTAATGTATGTGTGTAAGGAGATAAGAGGAAAAATAAAGTTGATTCTGAAGTTCTTTCAAAAGAGCATGGATATAGGATACCTAAATGGCTTGAGAAGCCAAATGACAAGAGAAAGAAGAAAGTATGGGTACCTAAGATGGAAAAGAGTAAAGATGTATGTGAAGAGGAGATTTAAAAAAGGAATGCATAGAGAAGGATGGAAGCTATAAAATAACCCAAGAGAATGAAGATGATATGGTGAGTATGGAAGAGGCATTCCATGAAGACAAGAGGTTTGAGAAGTACACCAAAGAGGTAAAAAGTAAAAAAAATTGTTTATACTGATGTTTTTGAATCATTTAATGATATTCTTACAGAAAATGAGGAATGGAAAGTGTCTATAAGGACTAACATGCAGTAAGGAGAGAGTTTAAAATGGATGGATAATGAGGAAATAGGTGAGTATGAAGCAAAGCAATAACTCATTAAAGGCAAAAAACAAATAAGATGTCTTCAAGAATAGATTGAAAAAAGAAAGGAGATAAAAGGTAATGATGTTTCAGTTGTTTTTGATAATTATATTTAGGAAGAAGTTGATTTGTATGAATACAATCCAAGAAAATATGGAATGAGGTACAAGACAAGTAAAGGATAAGCAATCCTCAAAGATGATGAGCCCAAGTTTGATGAAGAGAGTGGAGAGATAGATGATACCTCACTAAAGGAATAATTGAGAATGTTGGATTATATATTTAGTTATTCAAGAGAGATACATATAAGCACAAACCATGATAATAATACCATTAGTGAGAATTAAGCAAGAAAAGAACACAACTAGGTGGCAAGGAGAATTTTAAACAAAGAGCAAGAGAGTGGAGGCATCCAAGAGAATTCATGGTCTCAAATTTTTACTTATAACATTTATTTTGATGTTTTGAATGAAGGTTTCAAAGAGATGGAGATGAATGAAGTCAATATCTCAATGGACAAACTCTTGAACCAAGAAGATCAAGAAGATTTTGAACACATGTATGAGAGTGAAGCATGGAGATGGGACATGGTACCTAAGAAGGAGATGAGGAGAAGAACATACCAAAATAGGAATAAAATAAAGATGAAAGGAAAATACTATCAAAGAAAAATACAATCATGGTCATTAACAACATGACCTTTTGATCCAGACATATAGTGAAGGCTAAAGCATGGAGGAAGCATCTCATTTGATCTAAGGTTTAAATCCTTTATACAAGAAGAGGATGATTTAGGAGCATCTACAATAGCTTCATGGAGGAAAATTTGAGTTCATCAAACATGAAAGTTCAAATGATGTTCTTGTGTGAAGTTGAATTCAAACTAAAATTCTTATTTTCCCTCCAAATTGTGTTTAGATTTCAAACCTTTACCATGAGAGTAAATGTAATTTTCAAAAGTGAAAAGTGAAAAGGTAAAATTAGTTAAGAGATGAATCCAAATTTTGGAAGCTAATCTTGGCTTGTGAAGAAAATAATGGAGATGTTTGAAATCCTCCAACCATAGGATATTAATTTTTTAAATAATCTTTCACAAATAGCATGTTGGTTTAGGAAATGTCTCTTGTATTTTTGTCTTAGATCCAAATTTGGCATAGGAAAGAGGAGAATTTTTTAAAAATATTAATATATGTATTATGTTATAATTAATTCAAGTGAGGAATGTAGATGTGTGTGTGTGTGTGTGTGTGTGTGTGTGTGTGTGTGTGTGTGTGTGTGTGTGTGTGAGAGAGAGAGAGAGAGAGAGAGAGAGAGAGAGAGAGAGAGAGAGAGAGAGAGAGAGAGAGAGAGAGAGAGAGAGAGAGAGAGAGAGAGAGAGAGAGAGAGAGAGAGAGAGAGAGAGAGAGAGAGAGAGAGAGAGAGAGAGAGAGAGAGAGAGAGGATAACAAGGAATGCAATAATGTAAGAATGTAGGAATGTAAGAGGAAGAGTGAAGGTTAGATGTGAGAAAAGGAAAAAAGAGTGGTTGTGTCCAATAAGGATATGTAAGACATTTTTATTGGTTCATGCATTGATTTTTAAGTATCCTTGTTTTTATAATAAATAATAATGTTTATTCTCATGTTAAATGTTATGTATAAAATGATCTAATTTGTAGAATTTTGGTCTGGACAATGATAAGGATATACATGCCTATTTGTGTATCTGATCTAAATAATAATTAATGATCCTCTTGTATCATAAGATATGCATGAGGTACCTATAAATACATTTTAATAATCAGTTTTAAGTTTTAATTTATGACTAAGAGGTCTAAATCTATTGAAATGTGTAAAGGGGCAATGAATAGGTATTTTGAGGGGTTTTGAGCAAACACAATCCACTATTCAAGAATACATATATGTGAAATTATATGCATGGAAGTTATATTAGTATGGAAAGAAATAATTTAGGTAATTAATAACTCAAATAATGAAGGACTGGAATTTAGAAACCTTCATATGCCTTTAAGATCATAAAATGCTTGCTCTTGGCCTGTAGGTGATAGTCTACATGTATGTGCACATAATTTGGGATGTTTTGAGTAATAAATAGATTAAAAATACTTTTTTTGCATAATTATATGAATATTTAAGGTAATTATATCATTTAAATTCTTGAAAACCATTTTAAGTCCTGTTGAATAAAGGATTTGTGAAGAAAACCTAAGAGACCCTACTCACTGTCATAAAAACACAATCAAGACAAACTAAACCTACCTTGTTTGTAATGAATGGAATGTTAGTAAGGATTTATTTATGAGTGTGAAATGTGGAATAAATTTATACAAGCCTCAAAAAATAATTTATATCCTTTGAAACCCCTTTAAACACTCACAGTTGAAATATGTGTGCTCTCAGCCCTGTACGGGCCAAGAAAGCCCTAAAACTAGGGTTTTGGTGGTTTAGTGAGACTTCACTATTTAAATTTATTTAAAAATTTTAATATTTACCTTAGATATTTTACAAAAAAAATTTAGGTATTTTCATGTTGGTACAGTATGGGTAAGTAATGAAATATTCCAATGTAAGTGAATCCTAGGTGAATGCATGCAAAAGAGAATAGGCCTATCTAAGAAAAGTGATTTTTCTAAAGGAGAGGTACAATAAATGATTTATTAACTTATAAGAGTCAAATGGGTATCTATAAATTTATTTTTTATCTATTGAGTTTGTAATTTGATCAAGACAATGAGCTTTCCATGAAAGCAGGGTTAATTAGAACAAGGCTTATAAAAGGAAGTACAAATCCATACAAAGAAATCTCATTTGATTCTTAGGTATGTTACAAAAGAGATTAATGGGTATCTTAAAATATATTCACATTAATATTTTATATAACATATGAGAAATTATGGTCAATAAATAGAGAAAAAGGGCTATAACGAAGATGCATAAGCTAACATGTAATTTGAGAATCCTAAGCCTTTTAACAAAGGATGAATGATCTTGATGGGTCTATATATTTATGTTAAGGTGTATGAAATTTTTTATAGATATTATATAAATAAAATAAGTTTTTTTTCATAAGGTATGTTGTGAATCCATAGACATGAAAAAAGAGGAGGTGTGTGTGGGATACATAAATTTTGGTATTAGAGCTTGAAGCTCCTAGGAATATGGTAATTTGTTGATGATTATGTTTAAGTAAGATGTTAATGAGATATAATATGATTTTTAAAAAGGATTAATATAACAAAGTACCAAAATACTAGTGTGTAAAAAACCTAAGGATATGAAGGGATTAAGAGACCAAGGTGGAAAAGACTTGGGTGAAGATCTCAGAGATGGAAAGCATGAGGTTGGTTTGACAAGGTGAAAAATGATTACTCAATTAAAATGTCCAAGTGATTCCTAAGGTAAACAGGAAATAAAATGAGTAAATACGTATATTGAGGTGTTACTAATAAGAATGCAAAGTAGTAGAGTACATGAGAAAACTAAGGAGAAGACAAGCATCTAAAAGAAGAGAGGTATGACTAGCATTGAAATTGATAAAGAGATTACTAGTTTTAAGAGAGATTCATCTAATTTTCTAGATAAATATGAGTCTTTAATGAATTTTAATAGACAAGCATGGGTATGGTTAATGAGGAAGAGGTTGATGTGGCCAATAGATTTCCTAATGAAGAGGAGAAGAAGGCAAAAGGAGATTATTAAGAAAACAAAATCCCATAGAGAATTAAAGAGTATGAACAAGTTTTAAAGTGAGAAAAAAAAAAGAGGAAGAGTTTATGAAGAAGGTTATCCACTATGAGAACAAGAGAAGAGAAGAAATAGAAGATGAAGTGTTAGGGAGAAAACTTGAGAAGATAGGAGTGTTGATGAAGAGAATACTCATAGGGACCTTGTGGTCTCTTATTTTTATATCTAATGTTGTATTTTAATGGGTAATTTTAGGTATGAACATGCTTATAGAGGTCAAAATAAAGGCCTTTAATAATGAGAATATTGGTGCAAGAGAAAACACCATGCACACAAGTGAATGTGTCAGAGAGAAGGAAGAGTTTGATGATGTTGATACAGAAGAAGGAATGCATTGGTTAATGCATAAGTAAGGTATTGAGGACCCCATAAAATAAAGAGTAGATATAGAAGATGAAGATGAATTCCATGATTTCATGTAATACCAAAAAAAATTAAGAGAATAGGCAAACACAATGGAAGAGAAATGTTGCTCCATAGATCAGTCCTAGAATTAGGTAAATGAGTGTTTAAGACTTGATTATGATTTATATTACAAGAATAAGGTTTCTAATGTGCATGTGATTAAAGTGAAAATAAGAGTATAGCCATTTGAAAAATCTCAATGACATGGTTATGTGGTTCCTAAGAGGATGGTGAAGCACACACCCAAGGGACAAGTAAGGAAACAGGCAAGTTTACCTTATAAGATTTATTTTCCTCATATTAATGTATTTGTGCAAGGAGATGAGAGGATAAGTAAAGTTGATTATAAATTATTGGCATAAGAACATGGATATAAAATGCCTAAATGGCTTGAGAAGCCAAATGATAATATAAATAATAAAGTATGGGTACCTAAGAAGGCAAAGAGTGAAGATGTATGTGAAGAGGAGCTTGAAAAAAGGAATCCATGGAGGAGGATGGAAGTTGATACAAGTATCCAAGGGAATGAATATGAGAGGGTGACTATGGAAGAGACACTCCATGAAGACAAGAGGATTGAGAAGTACACCAAAGAGGTAAAAGGTAAATAAATTTTTTATTATGATGTCTTTGAATCATTTAGTGATATTTTTATTTAAAATTAGTAATGGAAAGTGTCTATAAGGACTAACATACAACAAGGATAGAGTTATAATTGGATGGATAATGAGGAAAGAGGTGATTATGCAGCAAAGCAATACCTCATCTAAGGCAAAGAAATAATAAAATGTCTTCAAGAATGGATTGAAAATATCAAGGAGACAAAAGTTAATGATGTTTTAATTGTTTGTGATAATTATATTGATGAAGAAGTTGATTTTTATGAAGACAAGCCAAGAAAAGATGGAATGAGGTACAAGACAAGTAAAGGACAAACAATCCTCAAAGATGATGAGCCCATGTTTGATGAAGAGAGTTGAGAGATAGATGAGACATAAGTAAAGGAATAACTGAGAATGTTGGAATATCTCTTTAGATCTTCAAGAGAGCTACATACATGCACAAACCATGATGAGAATACCATTGGTGAGAATGAAGCAAATAAAGAGCACACCCAGGTGGCAAGGAAAATTTTGAACAAAGAGAAAGAGAGTAGATCTATCTAAGAGACTTCATGGTCTTAAATTTTTACTTATAACATTTCCTTTGATGTTCTCAATGTAGGTTTTAAAGAGATGGAGTTGAATGAAGTCCATAGCTCAATGGACAAACTCTTGAACCAATAAGATCAATAATATTTTAACTGCATGTATGAGAGTGAAGGATGGAGATGAGACATGGTAGAGAAGAAGTAGATGAGGAGAAGAACATACCAAAAGAGTAAGAAAATCAATATGAAAGGAAAAGACTATCGAAGACAAATACAAGCATTGGCATTAACAACAAGACCTTAGGATCCAAGCATATAGTGAAGGTTAAGGCATGGAAGAAGCATCTCATTTGAAATAAGGTTCAAATCCTTTCTAAAGGGAGAGTATGATGAAGGAGCATCTATAATAACTCCATGGAGGAAAATTTGAGGTCATCAAACATGAAAGTTTAAATGATGTTCTAGTGTGAAGTTGATTTCAAATTTAAATTCTTCTTTTCCCTCCAAATTGTGTTTAGATTTCAAACCTTTACCTTGAGAGTAAATGTAATTATCAAAATTGAAAATTGAAAAGGTAAACTTAGTTAAAAGAGGAATCCCCATGTTGGAATCCAATATTGGCTTGTGGAGAAGATAAAGGACATGGTTTAAATCCTCCAACCATAAGATATTAGTTTGTTAGATAATCTTTCATAATTAGCATGTTGGTTTAGAAAATCTCTCTTGTTTATTTGTCTTAGAGCCAAGTTGGGCATATGAGAGAGGATAATCTTTAAAAAAGAATAATATATGTATTATGTTGGAATTAATTCAAGTGAGGAATGTAGATAATAGAGGAGAGAGATAGAGAGAGAGAATATGTCATTCAAAAAGGGAAAAAGGATAACCAAGAATGTAAGAATGTAGGAATGTAAGAGGAAGAGTGAAGGTTAAATGTGAGCAAAGGAAAATAGAGTGGATGTGTCTAATAAGGATTTGTATGACATTTTTATTATTCCATGCATTGAGTTGTAAGTATCCTTGTTTATATAAGAAATAATGATTTTGATTCTCATATTAAATGTAATCCAGACAATGATCTCATTTGTAGAATTCTCGTCTAGACAGTGATAAGGATATACAAGCCTATGTGTGTATCTTCTCTAAAGAATAAGTAATTAATGATCCTTTTGTAGCATAAGATATACATGAAGGACCTTTATAGACATGTTAATAAATATTTGGAAATTGTAATTTATGACTAAGATGTCTAAAGCTCTTGAAATATGTAAAGGGGCAATGAACAGGTATTGAGAGGGGTTTTGAGCAAGCACAATCCATTGTTCAACAATAGATCTATGTGAAAGTATATGAATGGAATTTATAGGAGTATGGGAATAAATACTTGTGGTAATTAAGAACTCAAATAATGGAGTGGACTTTAGAAACCCTCAAATGCCTTACAGATCATAAAATTCTTGCTCTCAGCCTATAAGTGATAGTCTACAGGTATGTGTACAAAATTTAGGATGTTGGAAATTAAGAAATAAAATAATGGAGTTGATTTTAGAAGCCCTCAAATTCCTTAAAGATCATAAAATTCTTACTCTTATCCTGTAGGTGATAGTGTATAGGTATGTACATAGAATTTGAGATGTTTTTAGTAATTAATGGAGTCATGAGACCATTTTTTCATAAGTATAAGAATAGTAAAGGTAATTGAATAATTTACATGCTTGAACACCATTTTAAGGCCTATTAAATAAATCATTTGTGAATAAAAACTAAGAAACCTTGTTCATTGTCATAAAAACATAGTGAAGACAAACTAAACTTACCTTATTTGGAATGCATAGAAGGTTAGTAAGGATTTATTTATGAATGGGAAAGGTATAAGACATTTAGATAGGCCTAAAAAACTAATTTATATACTTTTAAACCCCTTTAAACACTCATAGTTAAAATATGTGTCCTCTCAACCCTATACGAGCCTAGAAAGCCCTAGAACTAGGGTTTTAATGGTTTAGTGAGATTCCACTATTGAAATTGCTTGAATATTGTAATATTTTCCAAACAAATGTTCCCAAACTATTGGATGTAGTTTCATGTTGGTACATTATGGGTAATCATTGAAATATTCCATTACAAGTGAGTCCTAGGTGAATCCATGTAAAAGAGAATAAGCCTATCTGAGAAAAGTGATTTTGTCCAAAGGAGAGGTACAATAAATGATTGATTCACCTATAAGGGCCTAATAGGTATTTGGAAAGGTATTTTTTTGTTAGAAACTTCATACTTTGATGAAGATAAGGAGCTTTTTATGAAAGGAGGGCTAATTAGAATAGGGCTTATAAAGAGAAGTATAAATACATATAAAGGAACCTCATTTGATTCTTAGGTATGTTACGTAAGAGATTAATGGGTACCTAAAACTATGTTTAAACTCATGTTTGAGATAACCTATGAGAAAATATAGTCAATAAATAGAGAAAAATGACTATAAAAAAGATGCATAAGCTCATAGGTAATTTGAGAATCCTAAGCCTTCTACCAAAGGATGAATGATATTGATGGGTATGTATATTTATGTTAAGGTTTATGAAATGTGTCAGAGAGATTAGATAAATAAAATAAGTTGTCCTTCATAAGGGATGTTGTGAATCCATAAATAAATAAAAATATGAGGTGTGTGTGGGATACATCAATAGGTGAAAAACATGGACCCACACTATGATTTCTAAAAAGGCCATCCATGTGGTATCATAGGTATTTCACAAAAGGTGACAACATTATAATACAAAACACATATATACATAGATAGATTTCATATAGTAATCTATGCATAACATAATTAAAGTCTTGGTCCCTTGCATAAACCAAACATGTCCCTAAGGTATTTATAGTTGTATTTAGTGTACCAATGTATTCCTTACAATATAAGGAAGGACTATTCCCAAATATTCATGGAGCCAATTTCAAGGCAATAGTCAACAACTAAGGAAAATTTTATGGCCTTACTAAAATGAATCCTAAATTATTTATAAATTAATCACTCATAATGATAGAACATAAATCAACCCTATATAATACTTATTTTTATTTATGAGGTTATGTTTTCTTGAAAGGGGTGTTCACTAAATATAGAAAGGCCCATCTCAACCCTAGGTAGACATGACACTTTATAAGGTAGGTATGATCAAACCTTATGGTATTAAAATATAAGATCAATTTATTCCTATAACTTATTGATGAAGTCATCCAAGTTAAGATTCATATGTCTTAGTTGATGAGGAAGTTTCATTGTCCTAAAACAGAAAAACTCACTCACAGTCAAATTGTCACTTGGACCTCATATAAATCTAATTTTTTAACACCTATTTCAAACCTTTGTTCCAAGCCTTCACCAAAAATTATAAACTCTACTTGATTCATGGATGTCTAACATGTCCTAACATGGGTGTGTTAGTTGTGGAGGCCAATTTAAGAATCTAAACATATGTTATTTGGCTAAAGATTCCATGTTCTAAGGAAATCTTCATGTGTATTATTCCTACCCCCTTATTGATAAGTATCACATAAAATGAAAAAGCATCAGTTTTATATAAATGAATTGGTACTAAAAAATAATCCCTAGAGTTTTATTTAAACCATGCTATGATAAAAAAAAATGGCATGCCCCCTTAACCTCACAAAAATAGTCCAAATAATTTATTTTCTTGAGAATGTATAATGTACATTATTCACAAACGCATTGTCCATTAGGTATTTATTTTCATGGAAATAGATTCATAATTCATCTCAAAAAAAATCACATTCTAAAAAAATATGTGTGTCAAAGTGCAAGTGGTTATATGGTCTATATGTAACACTATAGGACCCACTTTCTCCAATCAGGATGTAGGATTTCAAACCACTTTAAGAGAACCTAATTTACCCCATATCCTAATGTTATATAATGGGATATCAGCTAAAAATAGGTTAGTTATACAAACCAATATATTTAAATATTCATTTTAAGTCTCAACGAGGTCTAAGGATAACCCTATGAATTTATAGCTAATCACAAATCTTGATTTTCACCTAAAATCAAAAATAGAATCTATTTTACACTTTACTTACCTTTTAACAAAATTTATTATCAATAAGGACTCATACTCATCATATGATCTCAAAATGTGTCTAAATTATCATTACTTGTTTCCTTAAGGATACAATACTCCATCTTAGCCAATGAATAATTTTATCTCAAGTGTCAGATTTAGTTAATTAGAAGAAACCCCATAAATATCTAAGGGAGTAATAAATTCTTTGAATATTTTTTATGTTCTACATAAATTATTGAAAAAGAGGAATGAGGTTTTAGAGGATTACTTTCCCATAGTTATCCTTATTCTCCTTCCTCATCCTTGGATGAATGCCAATAATGAAGTCTCTAAGATTTTAACATTTTTATAATATATTTAATTTCAAAAATATATCTCAATGAAAAATTTATTTGGTTTGTTTTATATCTTCCTGTATTGAAAAAAAATTCATAAAGTGTTTCTAGGCTCATAATTTTTTTGAAAAGGCCTTTACAACATTTAAGCTTCACCACATACATTAATACCACCAAGAAAGGTCTAATAATAAAATATTTTATATTATAGGTTTTAATATTTTATTTTTAGTTAATGAAATAGAGGGGAATAAATTAAGGATTATTATATATTGGGATGACCCATCTTGAGGTTTATAGATGCCCGCATATGTCAATAATGTCAAAAAGGGCCTCTCTTAGAAAAATGAGCCATATCATGAAAAATATGAATTTTGGGGCCCTCAAAATCATTCCATGATGAAGGAAAAAAATTGATGGGGTGTTTATTTTAAGTCACCACACCCCCAAATATTCTATTTTACAAATAAGGCTACATAAAATAATTTTAAGTCTCATAGAATAATTATGATTTAAAAATAAATTAGACAATCATTGATATAAAAAATTACATTATTTATAAAATATATATTTAAAAAAATAATAAACATGTTATCTAATTGTCATCATCCTTTATAGTTTGGATTATGTAAAACCATCATTGACCACCCCCTTAGGTAATGGAAAGTGGGGATTCACTGCATGGCTTATCAACCACATAACTTCCCTTAAACTGCCAATGTCTCCAAAACAATGTGCACATGCACCACTAATATCCTTTTAGTGGTGGTGACCACCAACATAATGTTTATAGCTTAGGGCATAAATTAATCACCAAATGGTTCTATGGATTAATACAATCTTAATTATTAGACTAACCTAAAAAAAGGTGTTTGTTCCATTTCATGTGGCCTATCTAACAATTACTTAAAAAGATTGAAATTTTAAAAATTCATAGTGACTAAATCATAAGCCAAAAATTCATGTAAAATTTTGATTTATCAAAACCATTATGCATTTCAATATAAAAATATAATTAGATAATTTTAGCATCATTTTGGACAAAATATGGTTGAATAATGTGTTATGTCTTAATGAATTTATAGAAAAAATTGATCTTTGCATTCAAAAAATTCATAATAATAAAATAAAAAATAAAAATAATAATCCATGAAAGGTAGTGGAATCTTGAAAAATCCTATTTATAAATTAAACTAAAAATTATAAAATTAGGTAACTTTGAAAATTTGTAAACAAAATTAAGTGTAAGTAGCCCTTATTAGGTTTAATGAAATACGTGGAAATGAGAAAATAAATCAAAATTCATTTTTTTAAAATTTCACATCACTATAGAAAAATAAGATAACAATTCTCCTACACATATATTAGTTATATATATAATTAATTAAAATTTCAATCTTATTACATTTATTCATTTGTCGTTTATTCATCTATCGTTACACTTGGAAACAATAATGCGTGAAATTTTTAATCACCTAAAAGTGGTATTTTAATGCTAAGAGTGATACTTTAGACTACCTATCCCTAGCTTATCCCTAAACCTATATTAGAGCCTAGTAACACACTTATCTAGTCTTTTTGTGGGCCACAAACATCCCTAGTCATCTTAAATGCAATTCCAAACACTCGTTTCCTAATCATGGCCCTTCATGCTCAATGTTCTACTAGCTGGATAGTAGATCTATAATAAGAACAATATATCCATGTGGTGCTAGTGTCATCAAAATGGAATCTATGTCTTTTACCCTAACTTTAATGAATAAATATATTTTAAAATAAAAATCCTCCTAAGGTCAGTTGAGACATGTTATATTATCCACACAAGAAACATAAAACTATAAATACATAAATTTTAGCCCTATATTCACTAGATGGAAATCAAATGCAAAATAATTATTCAAACATAAAACAAGTTGAGCTAAATTAAGGTTATCAATCCTTATTATGCCCTACTTCTACATACTACCATCAATAGTAGTCCTAAGCTTAGATTTTATAGATTTCTAATCTCAAAAATTCTCAAGGCACTCAAGGACACTATCATACTAGCATCATTTGCACTTGCCCCATCACTTAGGTGGAGAGAAATACATAAATCTTGATCCCTACTTAGAGTATTTGTATGTAGGAAAATCTCTTCACATCAGGGTATTGAGGATGTCCAACCTATCCTCCTAACAAATACACTTTTCAGCTCATATCTTATTTTCAAGGAATAATAGGGTTTTAATCATAAATTAGTCTTTATAGGTATAATACATAGGTACATAATTCATGTTCATAGGAATAAACCCTATAAATCTCAACATAGGTGCACCCATAAGTTTAGGATAATCTTTCACAAAGAACACTATTGCTAATATTAGGATACTATAGCCACATGGCACTACTATCCAATTGTGGTGCCACTGTCATGGAGGGGTTTTGATATAGGGATTTATTTGGTGACACTCAGACTAGCTTCAATCTAAATTTCTATCACTTAGATCATTCATATCTAGTCTTTTCTAGATAAGTCTTTATTTTCACTATTTATTACTATTTTTAAAAAAGTAAAATCTATTCAATTGCATAAAAAAAACTAGTGACTATATTTTATGTATATTATTTACCTAATTTAGTCTAATTAGCCCTTTAATCAAACATAATATCTACATAAGTAAAATCCTAAAAGGTTAAAACATTTGGTGAACCTAACTTACTTCCAACATTTCACAAATCCTAACCCTAGATAACCCTAGGGTTTACACCTATAGAATTCAAATTATAGATCCATACATTTTCTAATTTAATTTAATATAATCATGATCATAATTATAAAATAAGTGTATCACTTTTTTTTTAAAAAGTTTAATAATTTCATTTGCATGCTTGATTCCTTTAATTCATAAAGAAATCAAAAAATACATATACACGTGTATAAATGATGATTTATATCAATTTCAATATATACCATATATCATAGCATGGTATCTTTATCTTATGTGTAATTCCATTAACAAACAAAACCTTACACACATAGAATATTTAATACATAAAGTAACAACTATGTTTCAAGTTTCAATGTCATATCTTATGCACATGAAAGAATCTCCTTATCCTCCTCATCTCCATGAGGGTGATATCTAATTTTAATTTATCTAGTTTTATGATATAATTCCTCCACAAGATGATGCAACTTATAACATTTTCACTAATTCCCATACTTAGCCTATTCATACCTCTTCCTTATAGGGTGTGTACCTACATGTTCAATTAGAAACATCTAGGGTTTACACTTGCAAGATTTTATGTGATCTAATTATCAATATGAGAAAGATAATTGAAGGATTAAAAAATTAAATTAAATTATTAAATGAAAATATTACAATGTAAAATCAATTTAAAATACAAAGGCCTCTATGGAACACTAGTGTTAATAATGTATATGCATATTCACCTAGTCAATTTATGGAAAACAATGTTACATATCCAAACATAAAATCACAACAAAATAAGTATACAAATAGTGTTTAAAAAATCATTAAAATGTAAAATAAGATTTTAATTAAGATAATAATGGAAATGATTAAAGGTAATTTGATCAACCTACCCCATCTACACCTAGTAAAGAGATCTAGATATTATTTCACATATCATAGAATGCATGTACACCACACTAATTCATGTTTAGCATTGAAAAGGAAAATACAATATATAATGGTTACACATGACTCACATAGTGACACATCATCCAAATAACATACAATGGCACAACTAAAAATTCAAAAAGGGTCAAATTCAGAAACAATACAAAAGTGGTTACCAAAGCATAACTCAAAATAATAAAAGGTTGAAAATGCACAATAAGATCAAGAAATAGTACAAAAATCATAGGTAAAGTTAGTAAAAGAGGCAAATTAACCTCTCCAAAATGAGGATCAAATTTTTAAAAAGTATGGGTTTGGTCAAAAATATCTATAAAATTTTGATTATCTTAGTCAAGGTTTGGGCAAGTAGTCCCAAGTCATCACTACTCCTATTCTATCAATTGATAATGTTGGTCAACAAGGTTTGAGATTTATTGAACATCCTAGGCAAATCATTCACATATATATTTTATCAAGTTAAAATATCCACATACATAAAAAAATTTATAGAAAGAGAAATATCTTAAGTTTTAAATTCAAAATCATGTTATGCCAAAAAGAATTCTCCCAAGAGGCTTTTTATCAAAAGAGGCTCCACAACACCATCGACCTAGAATAAGCATATTTTGAAAGGGAAAAATCATTATAAATATTCAAAAGCATAATTTAGAAAGGTAAAATCCACATTATAAGGCAATTACCTCTAGCATTATAGTTTTTTAAGATTCTAATGATGAATATTTTTATGATTTTGATGATGAATAATACTAATATTCCTACTACAACAACATTGAACTATAACATAGCATTCACATTGCATGAGAGATTACCATTCCTATTTTTAACAAAGGTCATAGTGATATTAAGTCTTCCATGAGATTCATTAGTTAGCATGGTTTCTCTCTTTTTGTACATACTTTATCTCTTCTCTTTTCTCATTGTACATAGTTCATTTTCATATTTATTGTACATGGTTTATTTATATAAAATATTAAAACAATATAACATTTCAAAAATATAAGAACATTCAAATAATTACACAAAAAATATAAAACTTATAGACTATATGCATTACTATGTTTACATTTCCTACATTTTTCAAACATTACATATACTAGTTATCTTAGTATAGTAGAGTTTATAATATGATATGTTTCAATTATTCTTGTTGAGTGATTATAGATTGCTTACAGGACTCAAGTTCACTAGGCCACTACATTAATCTAGACTTGTTATTAGCTACCCATTGGGGGAATATACAATGATTCATGGTTATTCACTTGACACATTTGTGCATTTAAGGGCACCCTATACACAATTTTGATTACCAGGTTCTATCCTTACATACTTTACATTCCATATTTAGCATAATTATATCTAGATATTGGTCATTTTTACTCATACTATGTTTATTTACTAGCTATTACTATTTTAGATTTTGTATATGTACATCCTAGATCTTACATATATTTTTATTCCATATTCATGCATGTTTTAATTTATGGATTTCTTAGTTTAGAATTGATTGTATCTCTTTTACTTCTTCTACTCAAGGGAATTTGAATATACCATTTATCTTTGGCTCTACACCACTTCTATTCATAGTATGTATGTTTTAGACATGTTCTCATGTCCCTTGTGTGTGATTTCTTGATTATGTATACAGACATTTAAAAATGTCCTTCTATGTTTATCTAATCTAACTTACTTGTTTTTTGCATATGTGGTCATTTGAACATGCCCTTATATGTCTTATTTCCTCAAATTTTAATGACATGTGCCCATGTCCCTTATATTGTGGCCCTTTGGCCTACTCTGCATGCCTCATGTGTTTTTTATGTATGCTTTATTGTATGCATCATGGCCATGACATTTTTTTGCTTGTTACACACCACTTTTTTATGCCATGAGGGACCTCATCAATCTACCCTTCCTACTTATCTATCATTATGGACACCATGCCCCATCCCCCTATCTAGTTACTCAGTTATACTCAGACTTGTTGTTACATACATTGATCAGAAATGATAGATATGACATACGTATTACATTGCATACTTATACCTGTATCATCTTACATTTTGATGTTATGTATGCATATTATATTAGATTATCATGCATTTATCATAAATTCTCTAGATAATACACATTTTACAAAGATTTTTCTTTTGAGGATAGTTCTTGCATAGGTTCAACAACTACATTCAAAAGAGGGGGGATTCAATGGAATTTGTCACTAAGATCTATCTCCTATATTTCACTCATAGTACATTCTTTAACACACAATATTAGTGACAAAAAATTAGACATAGGTAAACATAAAAGGAAAATAATGACTCATAAATTAGTATAATGGTACATATTTTAGACCAAAAAGACATTAGCACCCAAATGGGGACACTAGTTCCACATGGTACTACTATCTAAAACATGTCACTATTATCTAGTAACCTCAATTGTAGAACAATTTAGATTGGACCAAGCAGTTAAATAGGTATAATATAGGTTTACATAGATAAATGGGATAATAACTAGTTAGCTAAAATATTGAAAGCACATACAAATCTAATATGGAGGTCATAAAACCATATCAAGCCATATTACTAAAGGATATTTGGAAAAATATTCTTTAGTAAACACCATTAGATGCATAATCTAAACATGTTTTATGGAAGGATAAAAGATGATTTTTGGGTCAAATTTACCATAAAATGATGTAAACTTAGGTGCAATGAAACCTACAGGAAGGGGATAATGACTTATATTATATTTTATTACCCCATTTATTATAAACTTATTTTATTTGAGTTTAGGCAGGGTGGCCTACATAAATGGCCCTATAAAAGCTTGAATATCTAAACATCATTATATAAATATCTATGTTATAGAATTGGTAACCATATTAGATGAATTTACTATAGATTATTTCACATGATATTTATACATATATCCCATAAAAGAGGCATTATCCTAAATAATATACTCACATATATCTAGGGAGTAATTTTGTTCACCCCTATAGTAGTAATACTAGGTGTTTGCATCACTTATTTAGCCATATATATTGACATAAGAATATAAGCAATAGTAACATTGGTTTGAAAACATAATTTATGATGTGATCTTGTCAAAGGTGGAATATTATCACTCAAAGTTTTATTTTCATCTCTATTTATATGTAATAATGCTACAATCATATATGGATTTATCTCAATGCATTCTTCAATCTCAGCCTAGTATATGTCATGCAAGTGATCGTCTTGTTAATGCAGATAATTATTGTTATTATTTCTCATATTTTTGTTTCTATGTATATTAAAATTTTAACTATTTAGATAACTATCATCTTCCATTGTAGACATATTATGATTTTTAAAGGTTTTATAATCTTTAATAAAGGAAATAATTAAAAAATAAAACCAAATAAAGGATAGATATGAAATTGTTAAGAAAAAACATAATATATAAATAAAACTGGAGTTTTTTTTGTTCAAATAAATCTTGGGGTTCACCCCAAAAAATGATTTTTTATACCTAATAGATATAAAATAATTTAAACTAAGCAATAAAGTAGATAAAATAAATAATAACAATAAACATAATAATTTGAATTGAAATGGGATGATAGATATAAAATATAATCTATTTAGAATTCAAAATATAATAAAAGAATAAGTTCATTAATTTTATATATATTTCACATAGAGAATATTCCATAATATTTATAAGTTCTCATGAATTTATTCTCAAGTGCCCATGTCTCAAACAAGGATTGACTAGATTTTTAGATACTATCATAAGTTTGAATGCTTAAATAAATTGACACTTATGTGGTTTATTGTTAGTTTAATTGTGAAATTCGGGGATATAAAAAAATTTGGATTATTTCACCTATTATTTAATTCTTATCTTTTAAGTCAAAATTCTTCAATCATATGTGACTATTCATATTTTCTATCTCCTTTTTATAGAACCCTAATTTTGTTTGATTGGTCAGAAAATATCTTTAAAATGGGTAATAATTTTGGTTTGGAATAACCCCATCCTCTAACTATTGAATTTTTAATCATTGTGTACATTATAATACTCTAAAAATGGATCAAAAATCACATAGTTCTCTAGCTTAGGTGAGTGTGTAAAAGAGTAAAATCATGAACAATATAAAATGTAGTTTTATATTTGATATTTAAAACTTGGAACCATGAAGCTTTGAACTATTTTTATTTAGTTTCAATTTATAGAATGATCTTGTGTTACTATATATATGATATGTGCATATGCCTTTTTAAAACTTCTCTAACATATTAGGAGATATCTATGAGGTGTAGAGATGATCTAAGGTCCCCATTCTAGTTAATTTTTTTGATATAATCAACCTGTGAAATGTCTCTATGTTTTCCTATGATATATTTTTTAAAAAATTTAAATAGATATTGAATATAGCTAAAAATTACTAGCATAAGGAAACACTTGTGGTAATCATCATTATACATGTTTGACATTAGTGTCCTAGGAGTGAAAATGAA